>LPNX011182901.1:80445-113896 GCA_001517045.1 Pseudotsuga menziesii
AGCAATGTACATATATGTCGGAATGCCACTGGGCATTGGCAAATTCCAAATAGACTAAAGTCTAATAGTAAATACAAAAAGGGGTGGATCAAGATGGGAGAATCCCATATGTCAGTAGTCCTCCTCCATGCCTGAATCAACATCAACATACTCATCACTGCCCCTGCCCCTGCCCTGATCCTCATCCTCCTCCCCCTCCTCCTCCTCTCTGCCCATCTGATGACTTGCATCTTTTGCTGTGGAGGATGACCCCTCCATACGATCACTATCATCAAAAGTGATCGGCTCTAGCACTGGATCATTAAGATCCATGTTGGCTAATGCCAACTCAATACTGCTGTCCAAACCCATATCATCAGGAAAGACATCCCACATCTTTGTCTTTCCCTTCACCCACTCCTCCCTCTTCCTGTAAATAAGACGAAGGTTGGAGTGCACATACACCATTGACTCTGCCCTGGACTGCTCAAGCCTGCTCTTCTTCACACTGTACAAGTTCCCATATGTGCTCTAATTCCTCTCACAACAAGAGGATGATGTAACTTGAGAGATGATCCTCAAGGCTAACTTCTGTAGAATAGGGGATGTTGCCCCATGAGTTGCCCACCAAGCATAGGGTTTCTTACCACTCCTATCTCTAAGCACATCATAGCCTCCAAATCTCCCAGTGCCAGTGGAAAAATCTACAAAGCCCTCCTCCGCCTCCTCAAGCATGTCGCTATCCTGAAATAGCCGTCTAAGTGCTATCTTCCTCCCATGTGCAATCTCTGCATCCATGTGAGGAGGGACTAGGTGTGAGGCCCTCGATCCACCAGTGAGCCACTCCTGAGTGTAGAACTTGGGGTTCAAGGAGTGGGCCAAGCAATGCAAAGGTGTGCAATTCTTATCCCACCTGGAGATAAGAATATCCCGAATAATGGTCCATAAGTTCTTTGCCGATGTCCCATACTCGGGACACTCATTCTCCATGACAATGGACCTCATGGACTCAATCATGGAATCCCACCCCTCATAAACCTCTGCTAGGATGGGCTGGTCCGTGTCTGCAAACCGCAACAAAGAAATGATTGGCTCCATGATCTTAATGCTAAGATCTATTGTGTCCCACCAACCATCATCTAACACCCTGTCCTTCACCTTTTGTGAAGCAGCCTGATCCGTCCTTCTCTAAAAAGCCCAAAACTCTGAAATCACCATGGACCCAAGAGCGGTTTTGACCTCCCTCAACCTCTTCAGCATGATGAATGAGGAAGCAAACCGAGTATCTGCAATCTTCAGCAATGAAAGCTGTGTGTACTGTTTGTAGATGGTGATGGCATTTGTGTGGTTTTGTACAAAGTTACGGATATGGCGTGCAGCCTCAATAAGGGTGCCAATCCATGTCACATCCGAAGCAATGGCTTTCAGTGCTAAATTCAAGGAATGGACAATGCAAGGTGTCCAAAAAACCTGTAAGAGCAATAAAAGCATGTATCAATGACTCTACAACACTAACATTGCAATGACCAAATTCAAACAATGAGCAAATTAGAAATGAAAGAATGAACATACCTGTGGATATTTAGCTTCCACAAAATTCCAGCAGCCTTGCAAACAGGTGCATTGTCCGTGATGATTTATACACACGAATCAACACCTACTTCTTCAATGGTTTTGATGAATAAATCACCCATAAATTGTGCATCCTTGTATTTCCCAAGAGCATCAACCGCTTTCAAGAACAACGGTCCATTTTGGGAAGATACCATGAAATTGATGAGTGGATGGCGTGCGGGATCCGTCCATCCATCAGAAACAATACTCACTCCAGAAGAGGGCCATGTTGCTCTAATTGGCTCAAGGATTTTATCTACCTCCTTCTTTGCTTTAACCAACAATGTGGTTCTAAGCTTCTCTGAACCAGGAGGCACATAACCACTTGGAGCTCGTTCCAAGATAGTTCGAACCGTCTCAAAATACAATGGTGACCGTGCAACATTGAATGAGATGAAGTCGAGGTAGAAGAAAAATGCAATGGTAAGGTCTACCTCTTCTCGGGCCTCTTGTTGGAAAATCCTATCCATTGGACCACCTGTAGATTGCCTCTTTCTTGTTTGATAAGTATCTCCACGCCCATGAATGCTAGATGGAAATGGAGTCTTGGTGCTAGAGGACTTCTTCAAAAATGGAAGAGGATCATCCTCTTTTTTCTTGCTTGCTGCTGCCACCTTCCCTAAGCCAACATTATCCTCTTTTTCCATATCCCTCCTTTGGTTAGCAGTCACCGCTTTGCATGAAGAAATCCCACAAGAAGGAAGGGCCAACAAATGGCCCTTAACCCGGAAATATGTGCTCATGAACTCATGGTTGCAAAAATTGCATCTCCAAGACACATTGCCTCCCCCACCAAGCTTTGCCCCGGGCCCATCTTTCCTTGTCACATACTCCCACAAAGGGTATTTTTTTTCTTGGGCTTGTTGTCTTGCTAAAACAGGTTATATGGAGCATGAGCTCCACTAGCAGCTGATGGAGCACTTGACGGAGGAGGAGAACCGGTTGTGCTTGGTGGAATAGGAGGGGAGGCCCTAGATGGTGCATTTCTCCCTTTCCTTTGACCCCTAGCTCCTGCCCTAGTTGATTGAGACATTCCTTTTCTTGTGTGATGGTTGAGCTTGCAATCCTCTCCACAAATCCACCGGAATGCACTTGGAACCGCTTGGAAACAATGGATAGCCTTCAAATCTCCTTCAAAACTCCTTCACCTGCACATAAAACTCACTCTCAATCAATTGCTTCTTTTCAAATGACAAAAAATTGAATTTAAGCAAACTCGGCTGTCTTTTTCCGCCGGTCACGTGTCCTGTTTTCGGGATTCGTGTCCGGTTTTCGGGACACGATGCATTTTCGTGTCCGATTCGATTTGTTAATGTGTCCTGATTTCAGATTCGCCTGGAAGACGAATTGGGCTCGTGTCCGATTCGATCCCCACGGGACACGGGGGGCCTCCAGGACGAATCCGGTTTCATAGCTTACAAGTCATTTTACTTAAAATTTTAGAAATATGACACTTGGTTATTTTTCACCATGATCCAAAACAACTAGAAACTAAATGATATATTATTTTGACTCCATTCACCCCTTTGGACCTACCATTGGTCTTCTAGTGAATGTGCCCCCCTTGTTCTGGTGACTACAGTTCTAGTTTATGACTTGATTTTGCTTGTGGTCTATGCCATTGCCCTTATTTTTTATTCAAGCAATAAACTCAAGTGTTAGGAAAGCTATTAAAAGTTATTTTGAATTTTTCCTTAGGAATTTTCTGTTTACTAGGTTAAATCCCCTTAGGGTAGTGACTTGCTCATCCACACCTAGCACTCATTCTACCTAGGTCTTTGATTGATTTCATAGCTATTAAGGAATCATCATTCGAAATTACATTGTTATATCTATTATATCACAATCAATGCTTTCAAGCCTCACTCAGTGGCATCTATTTGTGATCTAGGGTTTTGTTAGCAGGGTATCCCGTCTTTCCTAGTTGCATAGCTTTTAGGGTGTCCTGTTTGTTGGGGCCTGTTATCACAGTTCTTGTAGCCGCCCCTTGAGAGAATCCGATCCAGGATGGTAGAAGGGGATGGCAACTAAAGCTGTGACTTGAGAGAGGGTCTTGATCTCTGAATGAGGATCGAAAGTCACGCCAATCAAGACTCTCTTCACTATATGCCAAATGATGTATATGGAAAGGGGGGAGACCTTGGCCTAACCATGTGGAAAGACCCAAAAGACCGGATGCCCTAAAAGCTATGCAACTAAGAGAAAGAAGACACCCTGCGAAAACCCTAGGTCCCTAAATAATACTATTGATGGAGGCTTGGATGGATTGAGTTATGATATAAAAGATGTAACAATATAAATTGTAATGGTTACTCCTTAATAGCTATGAAATTAATAGAAGACCTATGTTAATTGAGTGTTAGGTGTTAATGAATAAATTGCTACCTTGGGGGGGTTTGATTTAATGACTTGCAAATGCTTGAAAGTAGGTTTAATATGACATTCAAGGGCTGTCCTTACACTTGGAATTACTGCTTGGATAAAAGATACGTGAAATGGTAAAGAGCACAAGCAAATACAAGTCATAAACCATAAACCTAGTGACCAAGACAAGGGGATGCACTCACTAAATGATTAGTGCCAAATCCAAAGGGTAAATGGAGTAAAAAACATATAACGTTTAACTTCCATAGGTTTTGGATTATGGCTGAAAATACCCGTATGATGTATTTCTAAGATTCTAAGCAAAAGACTTGTCAAATTTTTGGAGGGGTTTTACCTAGTTAAATTATTTCGCCGATGAGAGATATGGAGATGAAAAAGAGAGAATGGATGAAGTACTTACTTGCATCTCTTGGAAAATGTTGAGAAGGTGACAATCTTTTCCAACAGTGATCAACTTAGAGGAAGGTGATGAAGCTTTGTCCCAAATCGATTTGCCCAAGTGACCAATGTGCCCTCTTACCTGCAAAACAAGCAACCACAAGTTAGTTCGATTTGCAAGTGAAGATAAGCAATTGCATACAAGAAATTTCAAAGGGAAAATGATTGACAACAAGATACAAAATAAAGTCTCTAATTGCTTCACGATTTGGAGAGAGAGAAAGATAGGTTTCCCCATAAGTGTGCCCTCCACAAATTTGCTACACTACATGCAAAATCGAATGACAACAAGTGTGCCAAGACCACAACAAAATGCCTCTAGTGCCAAAAGGAAATGATAAGCAATCATAATACCCAAACATTCATTAGAAGTCTGAGAACATAAGTTTTGTTTGGGAGAATTTCTCTTTATTGCTGCATGTCCAAGAGCCAAAAGTCCCATACAATGAAAACTCTCTCTCTTAAATAGAAAATGAAAGAGCATAATTCCCAGCCATCTTATTATGAATGGATGAGATTAAATGATACAATGCTAATTCAATGGTGAAGGTCAAGTCACATCTACAACATGAGTCACTCAAAGAGGGGGCGAGTTAGCCTAGTGTGCCCAAGTTCATAATGTAATGATATAACATGAGAGTATAATGAACTGGGTCCCCTAGGGGTTATGTTTGTTAGATTTTATAAAGACAACAACATAATAATGATAGGATCACTAAAAGAATGGCAAAGCACAAAAACAATAACAACTGTGCAGCTCGTTTCACCACAGTGATGATCTATCACCTCCCAACCACAAACAACTGTTGTCTGCCCCCAAGCTCACACCTTCCAATAGAGATCGATGTACATCTAGATAATAGTAGCATAAGCCCTAAGAAAGATAGGAGAAACTTCTCCAAAGATGGAGAACCCCAAAACAATTTTCTCGAGTTGCAACCTGCAATAACGAACTTCTATTTTCTTGAGCGAACTTGCTTGAATGCTTGGTGTAAAAATGAAGTGAGGCGTCTTCTATTTATAGTTTATGTTGCTGGCAATTTTATTTTTCAACTGGGCCGACTTGTCTCTTTTACTGGGGTGGACTTCTCTTTATGCAACAATAAATTACATTTTATTGTTATATTTCTTTGGTCGTCTTGTATGAGGATACTTCACGCAGCTACTACACCAACACTCCCTCTTAGCCAATGAGGCATCATCAGTGTTTACTATTATATTGGAACACATCTAGATATCATCAGTACATCACGATTGTCTTGAACCTCTTTATATTATAAGGAAGGTATTCCAACACAATCTCAGTCCGTTGAGAAGTGTCCACATGTATTAGCTCCACCTAGTCCATGGAGAACGTGCCTCACCTCAACCCAATCCATTGGGGAACATGCACCAGCTTAACGTGCCTCATCTTAACTTGGTCCATCAGGGAACATGCACCAACTCAACATGCCTCAGCTCAACCTAGTCAATCGGGGAACATTCACAGAACTCAGGAGTCCACACAGAACTCATATCGGTCCACACAGAACCACAGTCCACACAGGACAAGGAGTAAACACAGAACTCAAGAGTCCACATAGAACTCATATTGGTCCACACATAATCACAATCCACATAGGACAAGGACTCCACACAGAACTCATACAGAACCAATGTGCACAAGTGTGCCCCAACCTCTCCACCCTTTTCAGAATGTTTGAGAGATCTCCTCACTCCCTCTCGGAGTATCGGGAGAATCCATGAAATCTCTCCAACATATGATGTCCGAGAGATCTCCCTTAGGAGATCCATTCTGTTGCTTCCTAAAACACACTTGGACACGGGTAAATCTCCCAACCGTTGTGTGTGTTCCTGAGGACAACTTATGAGTTGAGAACCCATTGTCATCTCGGTTCTCAACTCCTCTGTTTAGACCACAACTCCTAAAGGCCGAGGGGGGTAGTCCCTACTTACTAAGTTCTTTTTTGAAGAATGTTTTCTGGGAGTTGTAAATTACAAAATGTCAATCAACGTGTAGTGATGCAAATATTTTAATGTCAAGCAAACCCTTTAACAATCAACAAGTAATATATGCAAGAGAGAGTCAATCAAATAATCAAAATGACCAGTGTCGTCTCTACTCGGGCTATGGAGTCACAATAATCAACTTTAAATAATTTTCCTAAAGCATCAACTCATTTACTTTAACAAATATACAAGAACATGATGACTTTCAGTAAATGAACAAGTTAAAATAAAGTGCTTGCAAAGTAGAGAAATGTAAATGATTGTAACAATGTTATGAAAGTGGTCATGTAAATTTTAGTAAATCTTATGTCTCTCTTTGACTTAGGGAATTAAGGTGTTTGTTGCAAAGAAATGAACTGTTATCACGCAAAGTGTAGTTAGCCACTTGAGATATCCTATCTGGGACAGTAGAGGTGAGGTAGCTAATCGATGACATCGCAAGGGACTTGTCCACTATGGGTAAAGGGTAGTTGTCACACCGGACGAGGTCTTGTCGCTTTAGATCAACCCAGAGAATGATCAAGGGGGAGACCCTACTAGCATAAGAGGGCTAGCGAACCTACTCAAGACACTCCTAGGTTTTGGCAATGGATAAAAGAGGAGAGATAATGAGCGGATAAGACTAGATCTATGGAATAAGAGTGGTATAGAGATTAGGGCCAAGTTGGGGAGGCTTAGTAGGGATATGAAATAGCCCAACTTGGTTGAGAATCTTGAGATTGAACCACAAATAGTTTAAAGTAATAGAGCTAGTGAGATCTAGCCCAATAAAGGAAACCCTAAAAGACCCACTTATGATTTTATGCGAAAGTAGACAAGGTGGACCCGAAAGGGTAGATCAAGGTATGAAATGACTAGATCTAGATGCTTGGAGGATATAATTATGGGAATCAAGTGGGTTCAAGCATACCCAACTAATAAATCTGAAGAGGTCTAGCCCAACGAATGAAAATCCTAAAGGGATCCACTTAGGGTTTATGCACAAGTAAAAATTGGACCCAAAAGAATAGATCAGGGCATGAGATGACTAGATCGAGGTGATTGAAGATTGGATCTATGATTTTGAGGTGGGTCCAAGCATAGCCATCTGACATATCTGAAGAAATGTCCACCCACCCAAGAAGGGCACCCCACCTAGAGTGACTAGTGTTAGATCCCAAGGCAAATGGAGTTCGATTTTTATGAAACTTGAGATCTAGAGTTTATTCATTAATCTTCAAGTGGGTTTTGATGGGCGTCATAAAAAACTCACAGGATCTATCAGATCTACAAAACTAGGGTTTTAAGAAAGAGGGTTTGGTTGTGACAATTAGATCAAAGACGACGAGGGGAGAGGATACGGGGCAAAAACAAGGCTTATGGTAAATTTTATCCTTAAAGCAAAAATTAAACAAAACAAGACCAGTGCGATATCACAACGAAGGCAAAGCTTACTCATTTGTGAGGTACAAGCAAAAGGAAATAAAGAAATACTTGAAATAAAAATGCTAGCCAACGCGATTTCACATGGATGGGCAGAGCCACTTGTGAGGTGCAGACAAAAAGAAAACAAACAATGAAGTAAACTAATCTAAATCCAAACAACTTACAAGGTCATGCAAGTGTGGGCAAAGCAACTTCACTTACATGCAACCGAAACCAAAATCACTAAGTACTGAAAACTTGAAATGAAGCACAACAAACTCAAGCCCAAGAGACTCTCTTGGGCTTGTTACAAGGATGTAGATTTCAGCAGTAATATTTATTAAGAAATTAGAGAGAAAGTGATTTTTATCGTTTTTGTGAGGGACTTGAAGTAGACCCTCTTAGGTGCTTTCTATTGGCTGAACTTGAGCATTCCCTCCCTTTGTGAGATCAGGAACCTACAGAAAACAATAAGCTATTATAGTACAGAAGTGATAGAAATGAGTTTTAGACAAACTCAAAATTTTAAATGTAAAAATCAAAATTTTTTCTAAGGCAAAACTAACATGTAAAAATTTGAAAAATGATAATTTTTGAGTGCAAAATGAAGTATTTAAGAGCTGCAATAAGAATAAGAATATCAGTAAAGATGCCAAGTCTTTTTGGAGATTTGTTGGACAATGGGATATTCCACCCGGGAATCCCACTTTCCAAATTTGGGAAAACTGTAACAAAATTAGCTTAACAATGCAAATGGAGTGAGAAATCCACAAAGACTTGAGAAACAAAATATTTAAGCTAGAAATACTTTAACTTCCCAAATTCTAAGTAAACAACCCACATAGCATGCAACAAAACTATTCTCAAGAAAAATACTTTGCTTGATATTCCAGATATAAAACGAACCAAGAATGGAATAAGATCACCTCAATCACAATGTATGGACAATACTTCCTCCAAAGATTTCTTCTATTATCATCCATACTTGAAAATACAATGGCTCCTCTTGGACAAGAATGGAGCAAGAGAGCAAGAATGAGAGCGGTGGGAGAATGAGAGAACAAGAGAGCATGAGCAAAATGAAACAATAGCGTAAGTCAATCCCATCCCGAATGAGGAGGAATGGCCTCCATAAATAGGAAAAATGAAAAAAGAGAGGCTCTTTGCATGTTAGACAAGTGTCACAAGGGAGAGAGGGGGAGCCCAAGAGAGGGGGACGAATTTTCTCATGGAGGGAAAAACCGCGGTTTGGGATCTTAAATATGGGGAGAGAAACCCCCCTTTTATAGCTTTTAACCTTATTGCTATGTCAAATGGGGAGGAAACCACCATAGTGGGGCCCCACCTATTGACTTTCACTCACACAACCAATCAAAGAGAGAAGGGTACTCCCCCTAAAGTGGGCAACTCAAAACTTATTACATGACTGCTTGGGTGGCTATCTTTGGGTCTTAAATTTGTCTTAGGAACCTAATATAAACACTAGAACCTTTACTTGGCCACCCCAAGTGACTATAGTCACTTTTCCAAAATTTGGCTCTGTAATTAAATGCCCAATTTCCTGATTTGCATGACTGACCCGTGAAAAAGTGACTAAAACCATAGTAACACTTGTCTGAATGACTTCAAACTTGGCCCAAGGGTGTAGGGGGTCTCATGCCATTTCTCTTGATTGCCCATACCGCTATGGGCCAAGTTTGAAGCCATTCGGACAAGTGTTACTATGGTTTTGGTCTCTTTTTCCGAGGTTAGTCGTGGAAATTAGGAAATTGGGCATTTGATTAGAGAGCCAAATTTTGGAAAAGTGACTATAGTCACTTGGGGTGGTCGAGTAAAGGTTCTAGTGTTTATATTAGGTACCTAAGACAAATTTAAGACCCAAACAAGCATGAAACAAGTTTTGAGTTCCCCATTGTAGGGGTGCACCCTCCTCTCTTTGATTGGTTGGGTGAGTGAAAGTCAATGGGAGGGGCCCCACTATGGTGGTTTCCTCCCCATTTGACATAGCAATATGGTTAAAAACATTCAAAGAGGGGTTTCTCTCCCTATATTTGAGATCCCAAACCATGGTTTTGCTCTCCATGGGCAAATTCACCCCCCTCTCTCCCTTGTGATACTTGTTTAGCATGCAATGAGCCTCTCTCTTTCATTTTTTCCTATTTAAGGAGGACATTCCTCCTCATTTGGGCTAGGATTGACTTACGCTTTTGCTTCATTTTACTCATGCTCTCTTGGTCTCTCATTCCCCTATTGCTCCAATTATTGCTCTTTTGCTCCATTCTTGTCCAAGAAAAGCTATTGTACTTTCAAGTTTGGATGACAATAGAAGAAATCTTTGGAGGAATTATTGTCCATGCATTGTAATTGAGGTGATCTTGTTTCATTCTTGGTTCGTTTTGTATTTGGAATCTTAGGCAAAGCTTTTTGTCTGAGAATAGTATTGTAATAGTTTTGTTGCATGCTATGTGGCTTGTTTGCTTAGAATTTGGGAAGTTAAAGTATTTCTAGCTTAAATATTTTGTTTCTCAAATCTTTGTGGACTTCTCACTCCATTTGCATTGTTAAGCTAATTTTGTTAAAGGTTTCCCAAGTTTGGAGAGTGAGATTCCTAGGTGGGATAACCCATTGTCCAACAAATTTTGAAGAGGACTTGGCATCTTTACTGACATTCTTATTCTTATTGCAGCTCTTAAATATTTCATTTTGCACTCAAATATTATCATTTTTCAAGTTTTTACATGCTAGTTTTGCCTATGATTTTTTTTGATTTTTGCATGCAAACTTCTGAGTTTGTTTAAAACTCATTTCTATCACTTTTGTGCTATAATATTTTGTTGTTTTGTGCAGGTTTCTGATCTCACAAGGGGAGGGAATGCTCAAGTTCAACCACTAGCTAGCACCAACAACACCCAAGAGGGTCTACTTCAAGTCCCTCACAATAAATGGTTTAAAAATCACTCATTCTCTCTCATTTCTTAATAAATATTACTACTGAAATCTACATCCTTGTTGTCACGTCCCCTCCCCTCTACTTGCCGAGAGAGAGGACGGGACTGCACTGCTGCTGTCTATCATAACCGAGGATCTAGCCCCATGAACATAATCAAAGATGCATTGAAAATAAAATACATATGCAGATGCATAATGCAATAATATACAACAGAAGCAAATCTCTTTCAAGCATTTAATATGTTCATAATAATTCATGAAGCAAATACATTGTAGAGTTAAATACAAGAGAGCACTTATCTTGAAATTTAGCTGTCCTGCAACTAGCTATGTCGCTGCAACGTTCCACCCAACCATAGGCTAGTTGTGTTCATCAATCTCTCAGCACAACTGCCACCCCCGAGCTGGGCATGATTTCCACAAGGAACTAGGGAACAACAGGCTTACACATAGCCAAATACACATCAAAGTTTAGCCAAGCCAATCTACAGTTGGGGTTATCAGGCTTTTAAGGCAGTGAAAATGAAGAATTGCTAAGCTAGTGAGCTCAACCACAGAGCTATGGACACCTGCACAAGATCTATCTAGCTTGGCTTCGACAATACCTACACACCCAACACAAGGAAGTATCCCCTTCACTGCTACACAGTCCCTCAGGCAATACATTCCCTTCCATTGTTGCTAACCCCTCTTGATCTTTCTGTGAGGTTCCTCTCTTCACTAGGTTTATCAAGCCAATTCTGGCCTCGTCCACTCCTAAGTGTTACAAACCAAAACAAGGGTGCACATAACAACAAAATACAAATGCTGGGTATGAAGAAAAACGTCTTGCCAACCAAAAATGGATCGGTAAATGGGGAAATCAACCCTAGGTGAGCAATTCGATTTCAAAACACATTTATGGGCAAAAACGACCTCTACAAACCCCCTACTCATGAATCTCTCTTTCCAACCACTGAGCATTACAAAAACACATTTCCCAGCATTGATAGATGAGGAAAACAACATAAAAACATGAAGGAAAACGCCCAGCTTCCTCCAACTACGTGAGGAAGAGGAAAACGTGAATGAGGAATGGAATTGGCACCAATTTCTGGTTGATAACTTGCCCCATAAGCAAAAATACGTTTTTAAAAAATGATGGCTTGCCCCAATACAAATTTGACTGCCATACTCTGCCATTCCCAATGCATTAACTGCCTCAATCAACTTCCGGAAGAAATAAATGATTGGGTACATAAGACAAAATGGGTAGTTGAGAGTTTTATGGGTTCTCCCATTGACATTTGGCTTTACACTATTGGCTCAAGGGTTTGAATAATTTCCCTGCCTATTCCTTATGAAATCATGCCCTAATCTCTTAGTTGCATTGCATAGCTAGTTGTGGGTATTTTATTAAATTGCATATTTACATGATGTCTCATTTTATAATGTGCCTGGCTAGCACGAAAACCATATGCGTCGATTTTACTTGCCGATACATAAAAACGCTAAATCGATGGTGGAGCCTTGGCCTTGAGCTCGTCACCATGATTAAATAATGATATTTACATCATGTACAACTTTAATGCAATAGGGGTCAAATTCGGGATATTACACTTGTAACAAGCCTAAGAGAGTCTCTTGGGCTTGAGTTTGTTGTTCTTCATTTCAAGTTTTCAGTACTTAGTGATTTTGGTTTCTGTTGCATGTAAGTGAAGTTGCTCTGCCCACCCTTGCATGACCTTGTAAGTTGCTTGGATTTAGATTAGTTTACTTTATTGTTTGTTTTCTTTTTGCTCGCAACTCACAAGTGAAGTGCCTCTTTCCATCCATGTGAAATCGCGTTGGCTAGCATTTTTATTTCAAATATTTGCTTATTTCCTTTTTTCCGCACTTCACAATTGAGTAGGCTTTTAATTTTTGCTTCAAGGATAAAATTTACCATAAGCCCCGTTTTTGCCCCGTATCCTCTCCCCTCGTCAGTTCAACCGATCTAGGGTGACGAGAAAGGGCTAATATTTGTGTTGGCTAGTTTAATAGGCACCCAAATAAGTATCTTCATTAGAAAGGAGAAAAAGAGGCTTGACCTGCGGAGCTAGTCAGGTAGAGGCTGGGGGGGGCTCTGTGGCACTTTGTGTCCTTCGGTTGAGCACCCAACAAGTTTCGAGTTTGACTCGTGGAGCTAGTCGGAAACCTTGTGTTTCCATGTTGAGCACCCAACATTCTCTCTCTATCGAAGGAGATAGTCTCTTGGGGTAGACATCCAGAATAATTCATTTTTTTGGAACAAACACCTTAATTCCCTAAGTCAAAGAGAGACATAAAATTTACTAAAATTTACAGGACCACTTGCATAACATTGTTACAATCATTTACATTTCTCTAGTTTGCAAGCACTTTATTTTAATTTGTCCATTTACTGGAAGTCATCATGTTCTTATATATTTATTAAAGTAAACAAGTTGGTGCTTTAGGAAAATATTTGAAATTGATTATTGTGTCTCCATAGCCTGAGTAGAGACGTCATGGTTATTTTGATTATTTGATTGATTCTCTCTTGCATACATTACTGGTTGATTGTTAAAGGGTTAGCTTGACATTGAAATATTTGCATCACTACACGCTGATAGCCATTTTTGTAATTTACAACTGCTAGAAAACATTCTTAAAAAAAGAACTTAGTAAGTAGGGATTGTTACCAACTTTTTTGTACCATAGTTGGGTTACCTGAGGAGCCGCCGGTTGACAAACATGACCAATGTTTTATTCCAGTGTATCAGTTGATCCGTCTTTATGTCTAGCCAGTTTTGGCTAGTCAGTTTTTTATTTGAATAATTGACCATGGCCCCGCGGGGTTTGTAATAAAATGTGCTAGTAGGGTGTTTTGAGTGGTTTGGTCCCCTAAGACGTAGAATTTCAAGTAAGGTATTCCAGGGAGTTTTTTTTCCTTGACAATTATGCTTTGCCTATAGCCGAGTATAATTGACGAGGTTTTTTCCCGCTTCCTCCAAAGTTGGAATGCCCGATTTTGAATTCTGGGCCTTGGGTGGGGGGTTATTAGAACCCAACTAGGTGTATATAAACCTACTAGGCATTATTAGAATGGAGCATGGTCATGTCCTAAGTCACTAGGACCATCAAAATTTTTTTACTGAACGCGTCAATTTTTTTTTTTTTTAATTTTTAAATTTTTAAAATTTTTCCTAAGTTCTTAATTAAATTTTTCCATAATTTAAATCGAAAAATTCAATTTGTAATAAATTAGTCATCTAGGACCTGAATTCAGTGATTGAAGGCTCTAACCTTAAGCCAAAAATCATTCTTAATCGGCCAGCCAGTCAGATCCAACTTTTAGATCATCATTCGGCCACATAACGCATACTTTCTCAAAAAAAGTCATTTTTGGAGAAAAAATTGATTATTTAATAAAAAATGATTATTTTGGAGAAAATCCAAAACTCTCCAAATTAATCCAAATTTGACGAAATGAAATGCAAAATGACATGGCAGTGGGCATTAATGATCATTGGAGTTAACAGAAGGTAGCTTCAGTCAGCATTCAGTGAGTATAATTGGCACCTTCACTTAGCAATTGCGCCCTCTTCAACTAGCTCACGTGTGGGATGAGGTGGGGAGCATCCATTGGATTGATGTTTTGATCGAGGCAGAATTGGAGCTTGCACTAATGATTACGGGGTAGTGGCTCCTCCATACCTAGCATGTGCTGCCTCCAGACCTAGCAGTTGGTTTTCCTTCACAAGCTCACGCCTCCTTCACAAGCTCACGCCCTCACCTCCTTCATGAATGCGCCCTCACATGTGTGGCTCCATTTGGGTTTGGTTTTTAGTGTTTAGGGTTGGAGTGGGGGCGCCTTGCCTAGGTGGAGGCCTCCCCTCACTCTTAACTCTCCAGCTTAGGTTTTGTGCTCTTAGTGGTGTGCCAAGCTGGTTAGGTCTGGTTTTCTGGTTTTAGGGTTTTGGGTCTTCTCCATTGTATAAATATAGGCTTCCTTAGCTTTATCAAGGTGGAACTTTTGTGGCAGAGTTACTCTGTAGAAATTGTATTAGGCTTTGCTTTGAATTTTTAATAAGAATTTCGACTTTGGAGGTCCATGGGCTCTTTGCATGTGGTATACATTTCATGGTTGAGGTGACATTACTTCTAACCCTTTGCTTTTAAATACATTGAATGAGATCGATTTTGTTTTGTTAAAGCTCAAGAGGGCCACTGTTGGCACGGTAGGGTAATCATTTGAAGTTCCAAGTTGATTATTTATGCAAAGTAAAGTAAAATCTTGATGAACATGAGTAGTCAGTAATACGTAGTGTTGATCTTGATTTATTTTTCTTAGCATACTTTCATATGATTTGATCTCACTTTGTGTTTGAGTTTTGGTGTTATTAGGTTTCACAAGTTGAAGAAGGGTGTGAGTTCAGCTACATCTAACCCAAGCTTCAAGCAACCTCTTTGTTTTAACACTTTGTGATTGCAGGATCTACACAGATCGTATTCTTCTCTTACAAAAGAAAGCTGGAAACTTCTCTTCCACTCTTGTGTTCCATCCACAAGAATCCCTTCTTCTTTACCCTTTCCTTTTTCTTGTTTTGCGTTGCTTAAGAAGTAGATCCACTCTTTCATTGCTTATATTTAGATCCGTCTTCTTTAGGCTTTGTTAGATCTAGTATTATTCTTTAGATCTAGGAAGAAGTTTGTACTTTCCAAAATTTTTCTAAGTACAAAAAAAAAAAAATTTCCAATTTTTTTTTGCATTGTCTTTCCTATCACTTTTTAGTATTGTTAGCTTGCTGATTTTTTATTTTTGTGACAGGTACAATGGAAGTGCTGGCGAAAAATTGAAGATTCAAGGCTTAAAAAAGACCCATTATCCCCCTTTCTCAGCTCAATCCGGAAGCCTTCCAAAGATAGAAAAAAAGGCAAAAGGCATCAAAAGAAAGGCATTGTAAAGAATTAATAAAAGAGCAAGTGGGATTAAGGCTCCCACACTCCACTTCCCCCATTTGGGGGAAGCCTGTATCGCTATTGTCCATATTTTATTTTCTTTCAATTTGCTTTATACCTGCAAGATAAATAAATGGTGAAACTAGAACAGGGTAATTAGTTTCAATTTGTTAAAAGGCTTAGCTAGATTTGATTTCATTAGTATATTCTTGCTAGTCTCCTCTTATGCAATATGTTCTGATGCTAGATTAGGCTTGGTTTCATTTTTGCTCGCATAAAAGTTATCAGAAAAGAAAAAATTGTTTGATTAATTGAAAAGTGAAGTAAAATGTCTCTCTGATTATTTACTTGGTTAATGCATTGCTTCTTTACTTTCTGATAGAATTTTGCTTACCCCCTTGCTTTCTCGATTAGGGCCCTAAAAAGACTGAAAGAGACTCTTGGGTGGTTTAGATCTGTATGTTTCTGTTTCCTTTGAGTTTAACAAATTAATTAAGTCTCTTGAACTTGCAGTAACACAAGTCAAGAGCACTCTCTATAGGAGAGCATACTTAGAATTGCATATCCTTGCATTAGGCATCTTAGATTAGCTAAGTTTTTTGAACCACTGTTATAAGATGGGGTCAAGAGCCCTCTCTGTCGGAGAGTTTTAATCAACTTAATAAAATCTGCAACGCACACCCCCTAATTAATTAACTTTGTTTTCTCCTTGTCGAAGTATGCTCTGACCGACCTCAAAATCGGAGTACCTAGAAACGACATTGGATTTCTAATCTTGCAAGAAAAACATAATAAAATTTAAACCTCGTAACCAACGCACCGGCGTTGTAGGGAATTTTCTAAAGTTCTTCCTAGTAGAGGTGCCGGAACCGCCGCTGTCTAAGCTTCTCAGCAAGCTGGTCAATTTCCGCGATACCAGCCTAGGATACTGGGCGGGCTCGACATGTCTTTAACGGAGTGAACTTGGAAATATTCTCCCAGCTTTTTTGACAAACCTTCGCTGACACCCTAATCAAGAGCACATAAAATTCTTAAAACCTACCAAGAGCACTCGCACAATCTAATATTCACTAGTTTGATTTCTAGACTTGTTATTTAATTCTTTGCGCACTTCAGTATCTTGACTCCATAAGGCACTGGTCCTTTTAATCTGCATAATCATCTTATTTTGATTAATTGTATGTGGCCTGTTTTAATTTCTATTCGTGAATGCACAATTAACGAAGTCTGGAATGGTTGCTTATCTTTTAATCTCTTGTTAGCAACGTCGATTGCTTTGATTTATGTGTCATACTCATAACAAATAAACATCTTTAATCATAATAACTCCTAAACAACACCCATCTGCATCCGCAACCTTTTAAAAACACTTTAACAACTTAAGAGGCATAGAAACTCTTTTGTAGGGACAACCCCCCTTGGCTTCGTTAGGAGTTAGCCTAAACGGAGGAGCTAGGAGTAGGTGACAATACCTGGCTCTGTGCTTGCCCCCAAGGTCACACCTCTCCCACTTTCTTAAGTGAGGAGACGGCTTTCGGAAGATTCTTGCTGCTGGTGTGCAATCGGCGGACAACAGGGACTACCTCCCTTGGTCTTTAGGAGTTGTGGTCTAAACAAAGGAGTTTAGAACCAAGGTGACAGTGGGTTCTCAACGCATAAGTTTCCCTCAGGAACACACACATCGGTTGGGAGACTTACTCGTGTCCAAGTGTGTTTTAGGCAGCAACATTTTTGGTGCCGTTGTCGGGGACAAGTCTCTTGTCCTTGGTTAGTTGACATTTTGGTTTTAATTTTATTTTGTAAAAGATTTAATTTTTAATAACACAAGAACAAAAGTTATTAGATATTGTTTAATCTTCAAGTGAGGACTCCACTTTCAAATTCGGTGAGGTATTCTACTAGGAGTGACTCTAGGGGTTTACTTGTTCCCATCCCTGAACTTGAAAGGGTTTATAGGAGGAGAGCAAATAGTTTAGCTCCTCGTATACTCCTTGCAAGACTTGGAGAAGAAGCAATCTCTGATATACATCTTGTTATCTCCCAAAATAAAATAAATCTATTTTTGATCGTATGAAGAATTTAAATGATGCAATGAGGGATATGAAGATCACTAACAGTTTTGAAGGCCTCTATTTTTGATGCAAATCTCACAAAGTTGTGACTTAGGTGGCTTGGGCGAGGATCAAGACATCTCATTAGGCATCGAAAGATGGAAGATAAATAACAGGTGGAAGACCCCTTCGACAGTCAGGCGTATTGCTAAACTTTTCACCATCATTGGAACGTTTTTCAAGCAGGAATCGGAAGTTGTGAAGACTACAGATCGGCGAGCTAGTTCCCAAAGGCGCCGCAACCGCGGAGGAAATACAGACTAAGAGTTCCGATGGAGAGAGGTTTTTAGTTCCGATCGCCGACGAAATCAGTTCGGGACTTGAAAACTTTAACAGATCGGAGAGCTAGTTCCCAAAGGCGCCGCAACTGCGGAGGAAATACAGATTGTGGGTTCTGCGAGCAAATGGAAGCTTCGTCATCGGAGGTGCTAAAGACTAACTGGCGACAAAATAGTTCAATGCGGAGCCGCAACTGCGGAAGGAAGAAAGACTACGGCTTCCGATCGATGACAAGGATCATTCCGATCAGTCAATAGATGAACTCTTCGGCGATCGGAAGAACTACAGAGAAACCGCGGCGAATTAGTCCTCTGAGGAGCCGCAACTGCGGAGAATACAGTGACTAGAAGTTCCGCAACTACAGAGAATATAATGATTAAAGGTAGCTGATAAATCAAAATCATTGCCGATCGGAGGGATTGAAAACTACGCGTCGGAGCTTGAAAAGACTAACCGTCAGCGAGTTAGTTTACTAAAGAGCCGCAACGGCGGAAGAAAGATAGACTATGGCTTTCGCGACCAAAGGAAAATTTCGGCGATCGGAGGATCAAGGGACAAACGATCGGCGAGTTAGCCTACTAAAGAGCCGCAACGGCAGAAGAAAAATAGACAAAGGCTCCTGATAAATGAAAAAGTTTACAACACTTTGATAAGCACGATAATAAAGGATCATCGGCGATCGGAAGGCATACAGACTACGGATCGGCGAGTTTTCAACGAAACATCTCCGCAGTGTCGGTGGCACGGAGGACTAAAGCCTCGATTCAAACCTCTACAGACCTCCGATGGCGATAGAACAAAATCGCCGACAGACAAGCATATAAAGTTTTGGAAAGAAAAACAAAGGGGATAGCGCGCATTGGCGAATGGCGAGACTATCCATCGGTGGCATAGAAGACTAAATGCCTCGATTCCGTTGCAAATCAACTTCCGACAGCAATACAATGAAATTTAATTCGTTTCACGGCCGCAACGGCGGAAAAATAGAGATTTAGAGCGTCGACGAGCTAAAAGAAAAAACCCCCGATCGTTGACGGCGGGGATAAGGGGTAAAATGCGGAAATAGTGGGACTTGGAGCGCCGAAGCTGCGGCAGGCATTCGGACTTGAGGCGCTGAGGAAACAGAAGACAAAGCTTCTGATTGTAGATTGCGACAACAAAGTTAAAAAGTTTCGGGCGGATTGAACAAGACTCGGCACTTTAGTGAACTAGATCTTTGTAGTAGATAAACAAACAGTTAGCAAGGGTTTGAAGCCCTAATCTAGAAAAAACTATTACTTTCAATTATTTTTGTGTAAACAGATCGGATTTTTAGGATCTGTAATTTTTGTAAGAGGCTATAAAACCCATGATTTTTTGATTAATAAAGGTTCGACTCTAGGGATTTATAAGCCCATCCTATTAGCAAGCATCTCATCTGGTTTATTCGTAATACGAGCTCTTTTGTTGTGATTTGTTCAGCCATCTTCTTTATCATTACTGTACTTAAGCTGGAATGTGCATTTAGGTGATTTCAAGTTGTTTAAAAGCCAATAGCTGTCATCCTATTGGTAAGTTTATGCGATTTGATTGATAAGTACCATCCTTGTCAGGTTTTAGCCATTTGTATGCATGTGTTATGTGTGTAAGTCTGCTAGCTTGGTGAGTTCTCCATTCCTGCACCTTTTTGTCAAACTACTGAACAAGTTGTAACTAAAAGCCTTGTGATTGAGTGAGCCTCATGCATGTCTTGAGAGTGGGAGGTTATATAGGTTATCCGGCTTGATCCATATCAAAAACCCCAAAAACAGTTTAAGTTACCAGGCATCCTCGAGCAACAACCTAGAGGAGTTTCTTGGAGTGATAACACATCTATTATTTAATAATCCTTTAATAACATTGCAAATGGATGCAATTTACCAACCATATGATTTTTCAAATTTTCAAGGTTATCCTCATCCTATTCTTGACAAAGCTCTTGAGAGGTTGCCTTCTTTTCAGGGAAACAATGTTAGTGCAAAGGCTCATGTTGGAAATTTGAGCTTATGCATTAGCAAATGGTGCAACGCCCATAATTATGAGGATGTGAAAATGAAGCTCTGTGTTTTTTCCTTGGAGGAAGATGCCCTAGATTGGTTCACAGACCAAGATGATGATAAGTTTAAGACTCTTCAAGAAATTCTGGATGCCTTAAATGAAAGATGGGGAGATAGCAAGGAAGCTCTTTTTTTGCTTGTTGCCTTGCATGCGAGTCAAAAGAACGGAAACGAAACCATGGAAGAATTTAATAAGAAATTCAATGATTTGGTCAACAACTTAGACAAAAAGATTAGACCCCTGATGATGCCATATTAATACATTATATGGAATCTTTTGATGGCGAAATTAGATATCGGTTAAGAGATAAAGAGCCAACAGATCTAAAAGATGCTAAAAAAAAGACCATCAAAATTAATAAAAACATTCAAACTTTTGGAAAGTCTAATCTTCCTGGTTTTACAAGGGGAGCTTCTTCAAAACCTTTTGAGGATAAGAAGAAGAAATTTGAAGTTCATGAATCACCAAGTGAATCCGTTAAAGAACTTAATGAGAGGATTAAGCAAATACAGTTGAACCATGCAAGTCAAATGGCAACCATGCAAAACAGATTGATAGCCATGGAAAGGTCTCAAACACATAAAGTCCATCCTATCCATAATGATAAATGGCAAAAGAAGCCTCATTTTCAAGAACAAAGACCTCCAAACACTTTAGAGTCTGCCAACTATGTTGATAATCAAGCCATTCCTTATTGCAGACCTTGTGGAACTTTCCATGAAGACTCAACTTGTCATTCTTTCCTTCAACTTTGTATGGGTGAGCCTTATACATTAGAAAATGAGCAGATGAATGTTTGTAGTGATGAGGAGCCTATGTTGAGAGAAGAATGGTTTGAGTCGATGGAACAAAGTAGGGTGGATTATGTGAGTGATCCTATTGATAAGGTAACTGAAGTCTATGGAAAAAAGCCCACTCGAGGGCAAGTTTTGGAAATGTCAAGACATAAAGGTTCACTTACCAAAGGAGAGGAAAACAAAGTTAAGAAAAGATACAAGCAAGCACTCCCAAGGCACCTTCTACCCCCAAAGATTTTGTTCATGCAAGAGAAGATTTTAATGTTGATTTAGGAGATTATGTGAGATGCTTAAGGTTCCTGTTCATTTTTTAGAGGTCATGAAGATGGAAGGTCAAAGGAATAGTCTCCTCCAAGTTATAGAAGACCCCCCTCCAAAAGAAGCTAGTATGCCAAAGAATAGTCAGAGGAATTTTGAAAAGCCACAAGTGAGCCTACCAAGACACACCTCTGATTTTTCAAGTGGCTGATAGAGGAAATCAAAAGAATCAACCATTTTTCATCACTTTGCTTGTGAACTGGCCCAACCTTTACAATTGTATGCTTGATTCCGGTGCAACTTCAAATGTTATGCCTAAGGAAGTGATGGAACAACTTAACTTACGAATTTCAAGGCCTTACCATAGTATTTGTGCCATACTAGTATTTGATGGACGTGTGTGGTTTGATAAAGGATCTTCAAGTACATTTGGCTATGTTTCTTGATATACAATTAACAATGGATGTAGTAGTGGTTGATGTGCCTGATGCCTGGGGCATGCTAATCTCTAGAAAAACTGCTGCTCATTTGGGTTGTGTTGCCGCCTAATACACACTTTAGGGCACATGAAAGTCAACAACCTGCTATGTGTGTCCTTGGGGGCAAGTGAGAGCTGGGGACCACTGTCATCATAGTCCACAACTCCTCCTGACGGAGCCAAGGGGGCTAGTCCCTACGGAAGACTATATTCCTAAGTTTATTAACAGTTGAGTTAAAATGATCTTTATTATTAGGTGAAAGACTTAGGTTTTACTATTTATTAAGGATGACAATCAGCCAATGCAAATGCAATATTTCTCAAATGACAATCAAACCTTTATTCAGATACAACCAGTGCCTAAAGAGTGGAGTCAGAGAATGCAGCCTTTAATGAGATGCAATCTTGGTTAATTATCTCACAGGTTAAATGTTATCTAACGATGAGGTGAATAAACAAATAGATGATACAGTTATAAACAATAATGAATCAAGATATCTAAGCAATGTACAAATGATCTAAATTTATCAGTATAAACAAATGAACAAGTAAAATAGTTACAGTTTAGACAAATATGAACAAGATTTATAAGTTATAGACAAGAGATAGCAGAAGGAAAATGCCTTAAATGAAATTTATTAAACCAATAGTAAATGAAAATGGAAAGACTTTGAAGTTGAATTACTTGAAGCAGTTAAACAAATGTTATTGAGTTATTAAGCATTCACCACATAAACAATTGCAGAACTGAAAATAAATGAAACTTAAAGTAAATGAGGCTGAAAGTAAAGTGCTGGAGTGCAATGCTTCTTGTTCATTTTAGTAAATTTTATTACAGTTTTTCTTCTTGTATTAGGTTTTCAAACAGTGGTGTGTCTACCCCTACCACGTATCCCCTTAATCCAAAGGTGGAGTGCTGCTGCACTCAAAACAATGGGAACAAGCCCACCTGTAGCTCATAGATCAAACCCCCAGTGTCAGGCGCCCAACAAGGGAGGACATGAACACCGTGAGACCCCCCTCGGTCTCTCACCTCTCGTGGCTTCCAAAGGTCACCAGTTTTGAGTTGGATTAAAGTAATAATGTGGTGGATGCCTATTACTAAAACCTTTTCCACTCCCTGTCGTATCTCGTGAGTACTCCGTAGAGTGATACCCGAGTAGAGGATCAGGGGCCAGAGAAGTTGTTGGTTTATTTTAGAGGGTTACTTTTAGATCTTGTTACTGTTGAGCATGCAAGGTTTATTTTAGAACGATCAATAGGGTCAACCAAGCGGTATTCCTTATGGGAGATGCTGGTACTAGAACCCCGGACTGAAAAAGTAAATGTGTGAAAGATTTGTAGCAGAAAGTAAGTTATCTAGTTAAACTAAGCCCCCAAATCCTTCTGCTTTTCATACCTTTTGGTCCGAGTTCCCCGAAGGGAGATAACGGAGGGCAGATGATACATCGAAAGACTTGAGTTGTATGATTACTCTTATATAATTAAAACAAATGCTTATGCTTGAAATAGATAAAACTTTAAAGCAAGCTAATAAGCAAGTACTACTCTAACCTCACAACAATCTCCAAAGGGGAAGGTGGGTCAGCTTGAAAAGTAAAAGCGAAGCTAGATTAGATTGTTACGTTATGTTATGCTATGTTATGATTTACAATGAAATAAAAACCAGCAACTAAACACCTACATAAAATAGACTTTTCAAGCCTCAAAACACTATGAAAAATGAGGGAGAAAGGTTAGAAATGGACCCTCTTTGAAGCAGGCACAAGAGGGGTGTTTTTTTGATAATTTTTTTGCAGCACCTCCCCTTAATACCTGTTAAAACCTGTAAAAAACCAGCAAGCAAAAGCTTGCTGGAATTTACAGTTTACTAAGAAAAAACAATGTTATTAAAGTTAGTATAAAAATACAAATATTTATAGAAAATTTCAGATTTGAAAATGATTGAAAACAGAAAGTTTAGAGGGCTGAAAATGAAATTTTGCAGCCACCTAAATGATGTAAAAACAATATATTTAAGCTACAGTGAAGGACCTAAAACAAGGGTTTTATTCATTAACTAATGAATAAAACCAAGTTTTATTAGACCCATAAACTCTATGAGTGAAAATGTAAACAGTAAAAGAAGTAGATTGACAAACACAAAGAGATTAGGAGCTTGGGTTTGGAGGCCCTCCTTCAAGCCTTTGGATCTACAAGAAATGGGTGAGCAAGACTACACAATGCAAGCAAGGAGATGGACAAAATAAATAGCTCTACAAAAACCTTTGTAGAGTTAAGCTAATCTACTCACAATGAAAAGCAAATAACCATTTACCATTCAATCCCTTTGCAAAGACCTTTGCAAAGGGCATCTATGCTTAACAAAATGAAAGTAAATACTCACAAATGGAACAACAATACCTCAATGCTTCAAGAGGGAAGCCAACACACCATAGAAGAGATTTCCTCCAAAGAATTTCTTCTCTTATAGGCCCAACTAAGGCAAGATTCAATACAAAGATGGGCCAAGAATGGCTTGAGCAAAATGCTAGAATAAAGAGAGGAGAAGACAAGCGAAGGTTCTTGGTAGCATGGTTATGCTGCCAAAATCTTTGCTTCTCATCTCTTCTCTCTTTATTCTAGCATTTTGCTCAAGCCATTCTTGGCTCATCTTTGTATTGAATCTTGCCCTAGTTGGGCCTATAATAGAAGAAATTCTTTGGAGGAAATCTCTTCTATGGTGTGTTGGCTTCCCTCTTCAAGCATTGAGGTATTGTTGTTCCATTTGTGAGTATTTACTTTCATTTTGTTAAGCATAGATGCCCTTTGCAAAGGTCTTTGCAAATGGATTGAATGGTAAATGGTTATTTGCTTTTCATTGTGAGTAGATTAACTTAACTCTACAAAGGTTTTTGTAGAGCTATTTATTTTGCCCATCTCTTTGCTTGCATTGTGTAGTCTTGCTCACCCATTTTTTGCAGATCCAAAGGATTGAAGGAGGGCCTCCAAAGCCAAGCTCCTAATCTCTTTGTGTTTGTCAATCTACTTCTTTTACTGTTTAGATTTTCGCTCCTAGAGTTACGGGTCTAATAAAACTTGGTTTTATTCATTGGTTAATGAATAAAACCCTTGTTTTAGGGCCTTGACTCATTATATATTAGTATAGTAGCTTAAATATATTGTTTTTACATCATTTAGGTGGCTGAAAATTGCATTTTCAGCCCTCTAAATTTTCTGTTTTCAATCATTTTGCAAATCTGAAATTTTTTGTAAATATTTGTATTTTTATACTAACTTTAATAACATTGTTTTTTTTGAGTTTACTGTAAAAGCTTGCTGGTTTTTGACAGGTTTTAACAGGTATTAAGGGGAGGTGCTGCCAAAAAATTATCTAAAAAACACCTCTTGTGCCCGCTTCAAAAAGAGTCCATTTCTAACATTTTTCCCTCATTTTTCATAGTGTTTTGAGGCTTGAAAAGTCTATTTTTTGTAGGTGTTTAGTTGCTGGTTTTTATTTCGTTGTAAATCATAACACATCATAACATAACGTAACAATCTAATCTAACTTAGCTTTTACTTTTCAAGCTCACCCACCTTCTCCTTCGGGGATTGTTGTGAGGTTAGAGTAGTACTTGCTTATTAGCTTGCTTTACTTTCTCAAAGTTTTATCTTTTTCAAGCATAAGCATTTGTTTTAATTGTATAAGAGTAATCATACAACTCAAGTCTTTCGGTGTATCCTCTGCCCTCCGTTATCTCCCTTCGGGGAACTCGAACAAAAGGGTATGAAAAGTAGAAGGATTTGGAGGCTTAGTTTAACTAGATAACTTACTTTCTGCTCTTTATTTTCTGCTACAAATTTTTCACACATTTACTTTTTCAGTCCAGGGTTCAAGTACCAGCATCTCCCATAAGGGATACCGTTTGGTTGACCCTGTTGATCGTTCTAAAATAAACCTTGCATGCTCAACAGTAACAAGATCTAAACGTAACCCTCTAAAATAAACCAACAACTTCTCTGGCCCCTGATCCTCTACTCGGTTATCACTCTGCAGAGCACTTGCGAGATACGACAGGGGGTGGAAGAAGTTTTAGTAATAGGCATCCACCATAATATTGTTTGAACCAATTAAAAACCGGTGACCGTTGGAAGCTACGGGGGGTGAGAGATCAAGGGGGGTCTCACGGCGTCCGCGTCCCACCTGATGAGCGCCTCGGCATTGGGGGTTTGATCTGCGAGCTACAGGTGGACTGGTTTCCACTGTTTTGAGCACAGCAACACTCCATCTTTGGTTTAAGAGGATATGTGGTCGGGGTAGACACATCCCTTGGTTCCAAGACATTAATCGAATATTTAAGGCACCCCTTAAAATCTATTAAAATCAACCAAGAGACATTGCAAAACGTTTCACCAATAGGATACCCCAGCAGGGATTGTTTCACTCCAGCATTTCACTTTGATTTCAAGTATTTATTTCCAGCTCTTGCAATCTCATGTGTTGAATGCTTAAGTAATTGTAAATCTTGCATATCTGAATATCTCATCTTGATATTTACATCGTGGTTTGTATTCAGGCATTAAGTGAATATCTTGTGGTGTGGTGTATACATTTCCCTTTGCTTTATACGTGTATATTGTATATCTTTCTTTAGCAATTGTATATCTTTTGTAAAGTAATTATAATCTTGTGGATCTTGCTTAGATAACTGTGACTAATCTTAGCTTGTAATATATTGATTCCATTCTTTATCTAAGGCATTGGTCTAATAATTTAATAAACCTTAATAATTAATCCCTTTAACTAATTTGTTAATAAATCTAGGAACTTAGCATTCCTTAGGGCTACCCCCGTTGGCTTTGTTGGGATTAAGCCTAAACGGAGGAGTTGTGGACTGTGGTGACAATGGTCCCCAGCTCTCACTTGCTCCCAAGGACGCACACAGTGGTTGGAGAGTTTCCATGTTCTAAAGTGCTTATAAGGCGACAATAGGTCGAAATATACAAATGGACCTCATATGCTACTATTCCTACTAAAGATGGAGCCATGGTTAGACTAAATAGGGAGCCAAAAAGAAGTTATCACAGAGAGGATCCCAAGTACCCAAGGAATGAATTTAAGTATACAGAAGATGGGATTGGGAATTATGCTATCCTTGCTCATTTTCTAGATCCCATTAGAGAAACAAATCAAAGCAAAATTTTCGATAAAATGTGGCATATGCATTTTGATGGTGCACATTCTAGGTCGGGTAAAGGTTCTAGTATTGTCAATAAGTCACCTACTGGTCAAGTCTACAAGTTTGCATACAGGTTAGAATTTGATGCCACTAATAATGTAGCTGAGTATGAAACTTTGTTGCTTGGTTTGGAAGCTTGCAAGGGCATGGGTATAAAGTTGCTAAATATTAAGGGGGATTCAGATTTGATTGTGTCACAAGTCAAAGGTCAGTTTGCATGCAAATCTGAAATGTTAAAAAGTTATAGGAATGCAGTATGGGACATTATGGAATTCTTTGAAGCATTAAACTTTTTCTGCTATTCCGAGAGAATTAAATTCTGAAGCTGATGAACTTATTGTTGCTCCTTCTACGTTACAACCTTCAGAAAATTTGGCTAAGGAAGAAATTAAAATGGAAATCATATTTAGGCCTTCGACTCTCGATAATGTGGATCATTGGCAAGTCTTTGATGATGATAAGAATGCCATTAATTTCTTAAACAACTTGCATGAGTTTGCTGATTTTAAAGTTGATTATAAAGAAGAGGGTTGCTACTACCCTGAGTGTGATCCACAAGTTAACCCAACCTCCAGAAATATAGTTGCACTTGAGCAATTGTTTGATAGACATGATGGCTAGAAAAAAGAAAGAAAATAAAATCTAAAGCCAGGTGACCACATTGAAGTCAATATAGGAACTAGTGAGGATCCTAGAATGGTGAAAATTGGAAAGAATACCCCTAACGAGACAAAGAAACAAATAATAAATCTTTTAAAGGAGTATAGGGATGTTCTAACTTTCACTTATGATGAGCTTAATGTCTATAAGGAGGATGCCCTTTAGCACACCATTCCCTTAAGAGAAGGAGGAGTTTAGATCTGAGGTGACAGTGGATTCTCAACTCATAAGTTGCCCTCAGGAACACACACAACGGTTGGGAGACTTACCCGTGTCGAAGTGTGTTTTAGGCAGCAACTCTTTCTAAGTATTTTCATGTATTATCATCATATTGTTGTACATGAGCGTATTTGGGTAACTCGCCCCTCCTCTTGAGTTGGCTCATGTTTTGTGGAGGTGATTCGATCTCCACCATTGGATCATCACTTGTATCTTTTCATCTCAACCATTGAGAATATGATGGCTAGGGGTTATGCTCTCTCATTTTCTATAGTAGAGGGAGAGCTCTCATTCTATGAGACTTTTGGATTTTGAACTGAGCTAATAGAGAAAACTTGTCCAAGTTTTGTCTTTTATAGTAAATTGTTCGAGATTTATGATTGCATGTTGTTTCTCCTTTGCAGTAGAAGAAAATTGTGGCAATTCTTAGCACTTTGGTGGTGATTTCGACTTGCATGCAGGAATAACAATTTGGTGGAGGGCATTAGTGGGAATAACCCCTTCTCTCTCTCTCTCTCTCAACTTGCGAAACAACAGGGAGTTCTTTGTATTTGTGCATCGATTATTTTCTTTCTAGATTTCTTTGTATGTGATTGCCTCTCTCTCTTGAAAATCACATTGACTCATTATTGTTTGTATGACAGGAGGAGTGTGCAACTATTCACTTGGGTGAAATTTACTATGAACTGGAGCTTCACCATTTTCTTCTTAATTGATCTCTATTGGAAACAATTGTCACTACCTCAACATCTCTTAAGAAAGAAGGTAAGTTTGTTCATCCTTTCTCTTGTTTTCATTTAAGTTCCATTTGTCATAAAAAATAATTAACTATCTAAAACCCTAGATAAACCTTACACGTCATTTTATTTATAACTTTAGAAATCTGACACTTGGGTATTTTGGGCCATGAAAAACGATTAGAAACTAAACAATATATTATTTTCACTGTATTTATGCCTTTGGACTTAGCACTGGTCTTCTAGTTAATGCACCCCTCTTGTTTTGGTGACTATAGTTCTGGTTTATGACTTGGTTTTGCTTGTGGTTTTTGTTATTGCTCTTATTTTTCATTCAAGCAATAAACTCAAGTGTTAGGAAAACTATTAAAAGTTATTTTGAATTCTGCCTTAGGCACTTTCAATTTACCAAGTTAAACCCTCCTAGGGTAGCGATTTGCTCATCCACACCTAGTACTCATTTTATCCAAGTCTTTGATTGCTTTCATAGTTGAGGAATCATCGTTTGAATTCACATTGTTATATCTATTATATCACAATCAATCCTTTCAAGCCTCACTCAGGAGCATCTATTTGTGATCTAGGGTTTTTTCAGCAGGGTATCCCTTCTTTCCTAGTTGCATAGCCTTTAGGGTGCCTTGTTTATTGAGGCCTTTCCACAAGGAGAGGCCATATTCTCCCCGTTAGCCATCTTTCAGTTGGCTTAAAGTGACGAATGTTGTGATTGGTTTGACAACTGGTCCACTTCTAGTGATCAGGATCTTTGAAGGTAACCTATTTAGCGTCGTATCCCCTCTTGCATTGTGGATAGGATCTTTGTTAGAGGAAGCTACAAGGCGTGTGATAACATGATGTTAAACTTGTCTTGAGATAGAAGTGTGTTTTGCATTAAGTTAAAAATCCCATATGAGTGATTGATAAAAAAATGTGTAGGTAAACCAATCAAATAAGACACCCTTTAGAGATAAAGATTGCTTATGTGTAAAGAAAGAACGTCCATGGATATTAAATAAAATAATTATGAAATTTAAACCAACATTGAAACACAATATTATCGCATAGAGATTTGCATCAAAATATTGGCCTATTGCCCAAATCCAACCACCAATAAATTCATCCAATGGTGGTCTTGTCACACAACTTAGCAACATGGTGGAACCTCAAGACGATACCCCAAAGTATCACACATGTAAGGTCGTATCTATTTAGGTTTCATAGATCCATTAAGGTAGACTTAGACTAACCACAGGAGCTGGCCCTAGTCAAGCTTTTGCAGTGAATATAGACTTTTCCATAGTACTTGCTAGACCGGCTTATATGAGACAATGTGCTTTGAAGAATTAACAAAGGAGTAAAAGAGTGGCACTTTTTGGGGAATACTAAAGGGGTTTGAGTTTAATAGGTTGAAATGGCCCCTAAGTGAAATGAGCAACTAGGAAGAAGTGGAAATAAAAGGTACAAGCTACTTATAGGGATAATGACTCAAGAAATATGTAGGTCACAAAACATAAATTGTTGTCTCAGGGATTAGATGGCAAGAAAAAGTGTTTTAGGACTCTTGACACACAATATGGCGATCTTCTTATCGACATATATTGATGATAGCCAGACGGTGGAACCTCAGGATTTTGCGCAAAGTTTCACATCAGGCAGGGTCCCCTCTCTTTGGGTTTCTTGGATCCACTAATTGTAGATCCAAACTAACCGTAAGAGGTGTCTCTAATCCAACTTTCTCGCATACTTGCTAGTGAACTGGACTTTCTCACAATAGTTGGAGGATTGATTTCTAAAGGAATAGGGCACTTGAATGTTTATCCAAAGAGGAAATGAGTACCCTGGGGGGTGTTCACTGTTATCACATCCGTGTTAGCTAGAGCCACCATGATGCAGATCCAGTATCAGAGCATAGAGCCGGTCATTACATGAGTAGAGTCAGGAGACATCCACCATCAGTAGTGTGCCCCACATGTAGAGATCTCTTAATACTGCATGCTCTCCTATCACAATTATTCCCACATTTACCCCATGGAGATGAGGTTGCTAGGTCATGGTCCTATGAGGGAACGACATAGAGATTGTTGGTCTTTCCCTTGCCCATCAGTGTCAGAGGCCATCATCCGGATTCAGGTAACACAATAGGTATATGGCAGGGCAGTTATATGTTAGTTGCACATTTGAGGTCATGTTCTTGTCTCATTTATTTATATTAGTAACCTGACTGAGCTTTGAGTAATAATGTGAATGGTCCTTTGTTTATTGATTGCTATCATAGGCTGACATTCTTTGTAGTCATGGTGCCTTGAATGCAAGGCTCCTCTATATGCACATTGGTTCCTTCCCCTACCTATGGTATAGACTTGGTCATCTTTATCCTATTGTGCTAGCTCTGGCATCGCCTTACACTTGTCTCTGCCCTTCTGACCCTTTCACATTGGATTCTCACCTTGACTTGCACCAAGATTTGTGATCTAGAGGACCTCCCCCTTTGACCACTATGCATGTTGGACCCTATGTTATTTGTGCTTCAGCTTTGGAGTGTGTGGGAGTATAGCTTCAACTGTGGATCTACTTCCTTGTCAATTGCCCCTGATGTTGTAGTGTCGGATAAAGTTGTGCCTTCCATCGGGTGTCATCCCATTAGTGCTCGAAGCAATGTGTTACTGCCATCATTACATTGTTTATGTGTATATCTAAAGAAAGTGAATTGCAAAGCCAAAATGGCTAAATAAAGTTGAATCAAGCCAAAAAGGAAAATGTGAAATGAAAGTGAACAAGGCCAAGCAAATGAGGAACACATGCCAAATCAAAATGACTGCTTGGCCACATATAAGTGAATTCGATGTAATGATTATACTTATGGATCTTAAGGGCTGGGACATGATATGGGGCAAGGGATGGCTAATTCACAGTGTCCCCTAGAATCTTTCCCAAGTTACAGTCACTTGTGTACTCAACACAAGAGGTTCTAGAAAACATCCTCACTGAGCTTGAGGCAAGCTTGGATGTGAGCTGCAAAGCACCTTGTTACAGTCTAGTGGTGGTTGCCCAAGCACTTTATCCCATTTGTGAGACACTACCATTCCCTATTGTTCTTCAACATGTTTATGTTATTGTGGCCCCTGTATCCCCTTGCATGTCTAAAGGATCTCGACATTAAAGTACAAGTCTTCCCCTTTTACTAATTTGAACCTCCCATAGGGTGGAATTTTACCTATCATCTCCTAGCACCATGTTACCCTAGATTTTATGCTTATTTGATTAGTTACCGAGACATACTTACAATCTGATTTTTACATTGTTATCTCTCATCTACCCCCATAATTCACTCGGCAGCACTTATTCAAGACCTAGGATAAAGTCACCAATACATCTCTGCTTGTTTTACTAATACTCATCTTGTAGGTGTCTTGTTCTTTTGAGTCTTTCCGCAAGGAAAGAGAAGGGTCTCCCTCTTTGCCTTCTCATATAGTTGGCACTAAGTGACGAGCCCGTTTGGTGTGACAACTACTTCATCCGTAGTGAATGAGGCCCTTGAGGTGTTACTTGGTTTGACTGGCCCATCCTCTACCATCCTAGGTACAATCCCTTCTAGTGGCAGCTACAACTTTGGTTATAACAGGGAAAACATTTATTTATTTTCTTGAAGTTCCAAGTAGTTTCAAGTGGTTAAACTTATAAATTTTAATTCTGGAAAATATATATGCATAATCATGTATTCTAGAAGTTGTTTTGAGTTGATCTAGCATCTAAAGAACTTGTATTCTTATGGTATAATTTTTTGAGTAGGGATTTATGAAATCTGAGTTTTATTTCAAGTGTTTTGCTGATCAATTTAACTGTAACTTCCTAGAACAACAAGAAGTTATTTTTGGAAATTGCATGGTGGCTCATAAGTGAACATTTTAGCAGTGATAGTTACTTGATTATTGGCTACAAGGCTTCTTTTAAATTCTGGAAATCCTGGTTTAATGTCTGTTCCTATGTCATTTTGAACAAATCAATATTTCGTAAGTAAATATTTAAGGTTTTTTTTTTCATATCTTGGTGAAGCAAATCACATGCTAATTTCTGGAATAATCTTTTGATGTATGGTTCGATTTGCAAGCTTTATCTTTCATAACCTCTTTCATTATTATTCTGGAATTGTAATTTTGTGCAAAACAAAACAAAATTGATTTATCTGCACATTGCTCTTGATGATGTAGATTGTTTATCAATTATGGATGCTTAAGACAATTCATTAAATAAGTTAATTTCGAGTATGTGGTAACTAATTCATTTAAGGTATAAACCACATTTGTTGAAGTGATTTTAGTCACTTCAACAAGTTTGGACATTTTATAAATTTGGGTGACACTTTTGTATAGATCTTCTCTCCAAGAGAGCCGTATTCAAGGAGCAACTTCACAAACTAATCAAAGTATAAAATTTCTATGAATTGCCTCCATTGAATGTTTTCACTTGTGTTTTTTCTCTCATCAAACACAATTAAGTTTCTAATTATTGTGGTTTTTCCCTTTCCATAATAAGTTGTTATCTTTAATGTCCATGGTTTATTTCAATTTTATGCATAATCAAATTAATCTTTAAAGTGTTCAGTCTATTGTTTATTTCATATCTTGGTTAGTCAAAACACTCTTCGGCAAACTAACTTAAATTGGAATTCACATAATCAAACAATCTTATGCTCTTTTCCCTTAAGCTTTCTTGAACCTCAGATCTAACTACCCATAGGGAAGCCACTATTGGCCTTGAGAGCTGGTCTAAAAAATGGTAAGTCAACTATTAAAGTGACAGTGGTATTTTTTTTCTAAGTTGCACTCTCTAGTACTAGTGGATTAGGACTTTTGCACTTAGGTGCTAAATTCATTTGTAATAGGTGGAAAAGTTTTAATCA
>LPNX011182901.1:117321-150545 GCA_001517045.1 Pseudotsuga menziesii
TTAATCGGTCACCAAGCTGGTCCTTTTTTATAAAAGTGCTCTTAAAATGTTATTGTGAAATGTAACGTATTGTATAAATCATGAGCACTCACAAAGGACAAAATTGTGAGATTAAACGGTTGGGGGAGCCCAAAGGTAGTGCGGTAGGGCAACCCAAAGGTTTTGTTGTTTTTGTATAAATATAGGAAAGTTAGAGGGAATAAGGGCTTTTTCCTAGAGAAACTTGTGAGCTACTTGTTGTAAGAGGAACTACTTCGTTTTGCAATAATAGAATTACAATTTTGCTTGTTGAAGAAAGTGCTGCTTGGAATGTTCGAATGTGATAAAATGAACAATGTTGAAGGGGAACTATTTCGTTTTCAGCTGTGTTTCATTAACTGTGAGAGCGTTTTAACTTTCTGAACCTATGTTCTTATTTGAATGTTCTCTGGTTTATTATGTGATAATTTCTATGATTAATGGATGTTTTAATAGGTGACGAACTATTTTGTCGTGTTTATCTTTATTCATGTTTATATGTTTTGATTCTAAGAACATCTATCTGTGATTTATCTTAACATGTGAACAGTGTTACATTACTCATGAATTAATAATCTCGCTCCCTAGGGATAGCTTAGTTAGCTTTTGTCTTTTTTCAGTTGTGTGTGATTTAGATGCAAGAGAGTCTAAGACGAGAGGTAAGAACCTGCGCATCACATTGTGACCACTCCTTGCATTCTTCATTAATCTGCATCTTAGATAGGCACTTGCATATCATAACTAAAGTAAAAAATACAAAAATATACACGGTGGACCAGGCTGCAACCGGTAAAACCCTTTTGTTTTTGTTACTTGACCTACGGTAGCCGGATCGCAAACCGGACGGATTCCCTACATGAAACAGTCACGGGCTAGTTGGGAACGTTGACTGGGGAGAATCCCTTGCTGTTGTTGCCTGGGAATTTCCAGGCCTCAATAGTTTCTGGCGCTAGAAGGAGGGCCGCCAGTGCATGGCTGGCCGGGGAAATCCATTTCCTCGAAATAACTCCACCAGTGATAGTTTTGAAAGTAGTTTATTTCCTTATCCAAATACTGAAGAGAATAGAGAACATTTGTTTGCTGAGGACAACCAAGTAGTAAATGATCTGAGAAGACACACACGGGCTTATGTAAAGAGTATTGGAGGATTACCGATTATCCTTGACTTACCCAAAAGAGAATACAAGAAGAAAGACCATCCTGTATTGGAAGACTCAGTGTTGGTTGGAGATTTGGAAGAACTTGTAGAAACAGCCTTACAGGAAGTTGTTCAGCCTTTGAATCAAGTGGGCCCAGAGACCCCTTACTGTTCACCTGTTCATACTCCTATTCATTCACCACCCCACTCTCCACCCAGACTCATGGCAGGCGTAAACGCAAATCAGCCACCCAACCCACCAAATCCACCACCTGCTTGGAAAGCCAGATCACCTTTAAACCTAACACCTCCTTTGCATGACTTACCTTAGGCTTTTGAGAAAATGCTGCCCAAATTTGACCCAAGTGAAAAGATTTTAGTAGATGATCACTTGCAAAGCTTTTACTTGGCCATAGAAAGAATAAGGGCTGGAGAACATGAAGATGTAGTCCGTAGACTTTTTCCACATACCATTAAAGGAGCAGCAGCCTCATGGTATTTTGGTCTGCCTGCAAACTCAATCCCAGACTGGGATACTTTTGAAAGAATATTCAGAAATAAATATGCAGCCCAGAAAACCCATGCAGCACTGTTGAAAGGGCTGTGTGCCTTAAAGAAAGAAAGAAAAGAGAAGGTGCATAGTTTTACCCAAAGATTTGCAGCTTATCTTAAGAATTTTTCTGAAGCTGACAAACCCCTCGGATAAAGTTCTGATCGAGTATTATACTTGAGCTCTAGGATCCGAGTTGGCTATGTTTGCCACAATGAAAGCCAAACCTACACTAGCAGAGACCTATGAAGAAGTCGAAAGAGTGGAGGTTGAAAAGGAAAGCATCGAAGACTATCCTGAGCAGTCGGGAGAAAAAATTGTTGCGAGGAAAGCTATGTTATTTACTAAGCCTAAAGAGGAGTAATCACCAGATTTCGAAGGAATGGCAAAGATGATGCAGAAGCTCTCTAACCGAATAATAGATTTGGAAAAGGAGAAGGAAGCCTGGAAATTTTATAAGCCTTATTACAAGAAAAATGGAAGATAACAATCAATCCCAACCCCCTCTGCACAGCCCTGCATCTATGAACTTAATGGAGGTAGGGATGGACAACTTTTGCACTTTTCACCAACAACCCCATTCTGAAAAGAATTGTCTTCAATGGATAAATTCAATGACGTTGGTTATGGATCAACTATTGGATTCCAAATTAACCGAGGATAATGATGAGGAAGGGAAAGACAACAATAAATCAACAGAAAAACAGGAGGATGAGGCCATGGTTATATGGGCTTGCGTATCGTTGTTTGATGCAGAGGAAGAAAAGGATTTGAGATATGAAGATATCTTGGAAACAAATATAACGACGAGAAGTCAGGGGTTGATTAAGGAAAACAGTCTTGTGCTCCCAAAGATCAGGAGACTTAAAAAGAATGTTAAGAAATTTCAAAAAAACACCACAGCTAATAAAATTCCGGAATTCACCATCTCTAGTAAAAATCTTAGATAGATCAACATGCCTACTAGACCCATTGAAGAAAAGATAAATAATGTTAAACCGATTCTCACAGAACATAAGATGGATTATGACATTGTGGAGGATATAAACAAGGTAAGGGTGAACATCTCCTTATTTGAGATGTGCAATGTGCCGCAGCAGAAAGAAAAGCTATTGAAAGCACTTGAAATATCAGAGGAGAAGCTTCCCACTAACAATCAGCCCCAAGAAGAAGAAATTGGTGAAGCAAGTGTGGGAGGTAAGCCTAAATGCAAGACTCCACCTTTCCTCCTTACTTTTGAAATTTTCAACCATAACGTGCATAACTGCCTAGTAGACTTGGGGGCATCAGTCAACGTTATGTCGCTGTCAGTCTGCAAAAAGATAAATGGCCAACCTAAACCATCTACTTGGAGGGTCATTTAGTTGGATAGAACGAATGTGAAGGTAATTGGGGAAATGGAGGATGTTCTCATTCGCTTATCTTCTAATGATAAGGTATGTCAATTCATTGACATCGTGGTGGCTGACATACCAGAAGCTTATGGACTTGTTTTGAGCAGAGATTGGTCGGCAAAGCTTAGTGGAAATTTTGCCTCGGATTGGTCACATTTGTGGCTACCTTATAAAGGAAGCCCAAATCAAATTAAAGTTTTAAGGGAGCCGCACATGAAACACAATGTTACTCAGTTCGAAGAAAAAAATGAACCAGTGAATTCTGTTTTGGGAAACTACTTTATTGAGCTAGAGCCGGGAAATTATCAAGCAGAAGAAGCCAACGATACGTCAAACGCTCAGCCTGATCTCCTTCGGTTCTCACAGGCTGATGAAATCGATTGTAAAATAGTGGACTTAACTGTAGATGTAGGTATTAATTCACGCACAATAGCGGTTAGCGATTGTTGGACGTTTTTCTTTGATGGTTTTAAAACTTTAGAGGGGTCAGGAGCTGGCTGTGTCCTGACTGATCCTAAGAAAAATAAACATTTCCTTTCATGTAGGTTAGAGTTTGAATGTACCAATAACACAGCTGAATATGAAGTATTAGTTCAGGGACTAAGAAAATCAATTGAATTAAAGGCAAAAAATCTGAAAGTGTTTGGAGATTCTGAAATAATTGTAAAACAAATTCGAAATCAAATACATTGCATTTCTCCTGATTTAAAAGCTTATCAAAATGAAGTATGGGATTTGCTTAAATGTTTTAGTGCATTTAACATTGTATCGATTCCTAGACTTAAGAATGCAGCAGCTGACTTGTTGGCCACCTCAGCTGCGAGGCTTGTGCCCTCTAATAATTGGTGTTCTGTTGAATTGCTTTGCAGGCCTTCGGTTCCAGATATGATCATCAATCTACGAGTGTTTGATGATGATCAGCAGATTCTAGAATGTCTGACAAATGGCGAGACCTTCAAGGGGTGATTATTGATGATGAAGAACATCAAGCCGAGCTAAAATTCGAAAATTTTATTCCTAAAGGAGTCAGGACTTTAAAGCGAATGTTTGATCTAAACGAGAAATTCAGAAGGCCAGTGAATGTGAAGACTCATAGCTCGTCTCTACAGTTCGAGTTGATTAATTTGGGGATCGAAATTGAGCCTAAATATGTGAATTAGGCAAAGTGTTGCTCTCCAGGTGAAAGGAATAAATTCATTGGTCTGTTCAAACAATACAAATATGTTTTTGCCTGGATGTATGAAGATTTGAAGACATATGACACCAATATTATTCAGCATGTCATCCCCATCAGATCCAGAATCAAGCCTTATTAGCAGCCTTTAAGGAAAATGCATCCAAAATTAGAACCTTTGATTCAGAATGAAGTAAAGAAGCTGTGGGATGCTAGAACTATCTTCAAGGTTAGACACTCGGAATGGGTTTCAAATTTGGTACCGGTAAGAAAGAAATCCAGAGAAATTAGACTATGTGTCGATTTCAGAAACTTAAATCGTGCTTCGGATAAAGACAATTATCCTGTCCCACCCATGGAACAGATATTGCAAATGGTTTTAGGTTCTGAATTATTCTCTTTATTAGATGGATTCTCAGGCTACTATCAAGTGTTAGTAGTTGAAGAAGACAGACTTAAAACTACATTCAGAACCAGATGGGGGATTTTTGCTTACAGAAGGATGCCCTTTGGACTCATAAACGCTAGAGCTACCTTCCAGAGGGCTATGGACATAGCTTTCCACGGTCTGATTGGCCGCAGTGCTGTAGTATACTTCAATGACATCACGATATTCTAAAAAAAAAGAGAGGAACATGCGTTTCATCTAAAATAGATTTTTGAACGCTGCCGAAAATATGGTATCTCACTAAACCCCAAGAAGTGCGTGTTTGCCGTTACCGAAGGTAAGTTGTTGGGTCATGTGGCTTCTAAGAAGGGGATCTCCATAGACCCAGAGAGGATCAAAGCTATCGAACAGATTCCCTTACCCCATAATAAAAAGGACATGCAATCATTTATGGAGACAATAAATTTTGTGTGAAGGTTTGTGCCAGATTTCGCTCAGATTGTTAAACCTTTGCAACAAATGGTAAAACAAAGTGTACAATTCAAGTGGACTGATGTAGAGAAGAATGCATTTAGTAAAATAAAGACAGTGGTTGCACACGCACCCTCCCTCAAGAGTCCGGATTTTGAGAAAGATTTTATTTTGTACACTTTCGCATTTGACGATTCACTAGCAGTGGTGCTTACCAAGAAGGAAGATGGGGGAGATGCGTTCCCCATATCATTTATGAGCACTGGTCTGCAAGGGGCCGAATTGAATTACCTAGCTGTGGATAAACAAGCTTACGCAGTGTTCAAAGCGGTGAAACAATTCAGACCATATATACTTAAGAACTGGACAAAGGTAATAGTTCCACACCCAACTGTGAGGTCTCTTTTCGTACAAAAGGAGTTAGGAGAAAGAAGAGGCAACTGGGTAACAACTCTACAGGAGTACGACCTTGAATTCAAGCCAGCCTCCATAGTTAAAGGGCAAGGATTGTGCAAACTGATGACCGAAAGTAAAGACAATGAAGAACATGACTGGGAAGACGAAGCCGAGTTACATTTGATGGATGTATGTCCTCTTTTCACAGCTTCAGACTCCTGGTATCGAGACCTTGTGCATTACCTTCAAGCGGGATTGTTACCGGAACATTGGAATTCTAAGCAAAGAAGAGCACTGCGTCTTAAATCAGCCTCATACCAGATTATTAAAGGAATATTATTCAGAAAGAATTATGATGGAGTTCTTCTTAGATGCTTAGAGAAAGAAGATGCGAAGAAGGTCATGATAGATTTACATGATGGGCCTGCTGGAGGACATTTCTCCGGAGATACTACAGCTCATAAAATTCTCAGAGCCGGATACTATTGGCCCACACTGTTCAAAGATGCACATGCCCATGTCAGAAAGTGCGACATTTGTCAAAGGTGTGGTGGAAGACAAGTTAAAGCAGCAAGACCATTAAAGTCAACCTTTTGAGTAGTGGGGGATGGATATCATTGGGGAGATAAAGCCAAATTCTTCCGTGCAACACAAGTATATTCTGACGTCAACCGATTACTTCACTCGTTGGGTTGAAGCCATTCCGTTGTGTAAAGTGAATGAAGATGCAGTCATGAACTTTTTGCAAGATCATATTATGACCAGGTTAGAAGTTCCAGTGTCTCTAGTTTTCGATAACGCTACTTATTTTTCCTCTATTAGATTAACTGCATTTGTTCATGAAAAAGGAATTAAGTTGCATTACTCTGCAAATTACTATCCACAAGGAAATGGTTTAGCTGAATCTTCGAACAAGAATTTGATTAGAATCTTAAAAAAGACTGTGATAGAAAACCAGAAAAGTTGGCATTCAGCGTTACCAAATGCTCTTTGGGCTAATGGGGTCACCCCCAAGACTTCGTTAGGTGTGTCCCCATATACCCTTGTTTATGGAAAAGAGGCCATTCTACCCCCCAATATCATGCTACTTTCTTCCATAATCGCTCAAGAATCCAGAGGATTAGATAATGAAGTCTTGCAAATGAGGATACATAATCTTTTGAAGGCAGAAGAGTCTAGATCCAGGGCCAGAGAACGTTTTAAACAACAACAGGAGGTAGTAAAGAGGTGGTTTGATAAGCACAAAGCTGGAGCAAAAGAATTTGAGGTGGGAGATTTGGTCCTCAAGTGGGATCACCCTCATGATGAGAATGGAAAACACACGAAATTCCAACAGTTATGGGTAGGCCATTTCCAGATTGCAACAAAGCTTGGCCCCTCAACCTATAAGTTGTAGGATTTACAGGGATGGGAAGAGAACTTACTAGTAAATGGTTTAGTTCTTAAACCTTATTTTTCTTGATTTTGATTTATTTTGTTCCGTTTTGTACATAAATAAATTGCTTTGGTTGCTTATTTTGATTTGCTTGATTCCTGTTTTGTTTAGTTTAGATTTTGGTTGATTTCAATAAAAAGAGGCAAACTTTTGGTTGCATGGAGAGCATCATAATTCTGGATTAACTAAAATCCTTGATGATAAGACTGTGTATTATTGTGTTATCTGAAAGATTTTCTTCTAGTTTAACGATTTTTCCTAAATGGCTATGGACACATTAAAGTCCTGCTTAATCCCTGTAAAATAACTCAGGATCAAAAGGTTTGGAATACTATTTCGAGGCTCCATCCATCTCACACTTAAAAATGTCCTAGGGGGTTACAACGAAAGATCCATGGAGAGGAAGCAAGGTAAACAGTATATTATATATAAATGATCCCATGCCAAGAATTGAAAGCCAAAAGGCAGTAAGAGTAAAAAACTCCTATGAAAGAAATATGTATCAAAACAAAGTACTGAACCATATAAGTACTAAATTGCCAAAAGTTCTTCTCCGTCCGTGAGCTGAAAGTTAAATACATCTCTCACACAAAATGACACTATGGATAGAAGAGCCTGAATAAAAAAAATTCAGAAAGAAAGGCATGCAGGAGGACTCAATTGAAAGGACAAAGTCCAAAAGCACAAAAAAGTGCAAAATGGCATGGGAACGAGGAACAAATGAATATTTCTGTTTACTATATGTTACAATCATGTGGTGTCTAAGCTGGAAGCTACCTGAAGACAGAGGTAAAAAATGAAACTCATCTTCTTGGCCTCCAAAGAGTTATCTTGACTTTGAAATCTTGGGTTCCATTCTCCTAAATTTGACTATCATCAATGATTAAAGGTACATAGATTCACCAATTGGGAAATCCAAACAACTAGAAGAATTCAACATGTTGGTTTTATTGTTAAACAGTCTGTTACTTGAGGAAGAAATTGTCCAGAGATTCTGGTTTCACCAGGTAGTCGCCAATTGTTGCAGCTGCAACGTTTTCCCAAATTTTTAAAATTTTGGACCCTCCTTTAAATTTTGTTTTGCCTAGATTTGGTTCTGATTGATGAACATGGTTATCCTCTGCGGCAATTTACGATCTTTTTAGATAGCTGAATGAACATCTTTTGTCTACTGATGTTGTTGACTCGAACTTGAAATTTTGGTTTGTCATTATTTTCTGCTGTCGGGAACTCTGTTGACAGTGAATTAGGACCGTAGTCATCTACGCAGCCGCCGTTGCAGAAGCCTACTTATGAGCGTTTCAATGGACAGTTTTGATGTTCACCTATGTGATTCATTGCTTCTACTTTTTTCCTTTAGGCGTTTTTGTTTTATCATGGTTGGAGTTTTAGTCTTTCGCGTTGCCGCCGTTTCGGATGGTAGTTTGCAAGTACCCCAACTGAAAGCCCATATCCTGTCGACCACGCTATTTTTGCCTTTAATTGATTTGCTTTCTTTTCGCCATCGGAGCAGTTTATGACTATTGATCGCAGGGATAGTCCTTATGACCTTCGCCGTTGCAACTGCTTAGTCAACTATCCGCCCGATGTTAGTGTTTCTAATCGCCAACACTGTGGAGATGTTAAAGATTATAGCCCTGACACTTAGCGTTAAAGGTCTCCGACGCCGATTGAATTAATAGTCTCGGGAGACCCGTAGTCTGTTCGCTGTCCGTCGTTGCGGCTATGAATAGGACTATTCCTCTGTAGTCTTTAGTGGTTCCGATCTCCGATGCATGGATGGTGGTTTTTAGTGCTTTAACTTTCTTTTGGTTTTCCGCCGTTGTGGCAGCTTAGTGAACTAACCTTTTGTTTTTCCGTTCATCGATGAGGAGTTTATCTTCCCGATGCTGAGTTTTTCCCGTCGGTGAGGGTTTTTCCCGCCTGTTTTGTGGGTGTTTTTACCCTATCTTATGGGCGGTGGAGGTTTTCTGATTCTTTCGTCATACTAGGGTTTTTGTGATGAGAACATAGGGCAGGGCCTCACATTTGTGATGATTTTTATTGGTAGTGTAGTTTACATTTATCGAAGTTAGATGTTCGAATGCAGTCTGCATTAATGATGTATTTCTCGTTTTAACTGCAGACGGATTTACAGGGATGTTCAGATCTAGTTTGATGATTGCTGTTGCAGAGAAGACGTATCTAAAGGACGAAGCAGAGATGTTGCTCACTGAAGAAGATAGTGAAGGTTTGAGATCAATAGGTTATTGAGCAAAATCGATAGCATCAGAGGCCCAGGCTTGGGAAAAGTTAATTGGTCACCAAGCTGGTCCTTTTTTATAGAAGTGCTCTTAAAATGTTATTGTGAAATGTAACGGATTGTATAAATCATGAGCACTCACAAATGACAAAATTGTGAGATTAAACGGTTGGGGGAGCCCAAAGGTAGTGCGGTGGGGCAACCCAAAGGTTTTGTTGTTTTTGTATAAATATAGGAAAGTTAGAGGGAATAAGGGCTTTTTCCCAGAGAAACTTGTGAGCTACTTGTTGTAAGAGGAACTACTTTGTTTTGCAATAATACAATTACAATTTTGCCTGTTGGAGAAAGTGCTGCGTGGAATGTTCGAATGTGATAAAATGAACAATGTTGAAGGGGAACTATTTCGTTTTCAGCTGTGTTTCATTAACTGTGAGAGCGTTCTAACTTTCTGAACCTATGTTCTTATTTGAATGTTCTCTGGTTATCATGAGATAATCTCCACTATGAGTAATGGATGTTTTAACAGGTGACGAGCTATCTTGTCGTGTTTATCTTTATTCATGTTTATATGTTTTGATTCTAAGAACGGCTATCTGTAATTTATCTTAACATGTGTTAATATTACTCATGAGTTAATAATATCGCTCCCTAGGGATAGCTTAGTTAGCTTTTGCTTTTTTCAGTTGTGTGTGATTTAGATGCAAGAGAACCTGCGCATCACATTGTGACCATTCCTTGCATTCTTCATCAATTTGCATCTTAGATAGGCACTTGCATATTATAACTAAAGTCAAAAATACAAAAATATACACGGTGGATCGGGCCGCAACCGGTAAAACCCTTTTGTTTTTGTTACTTGACCTATGGTAGCCGGACCGCAAACCAGACCGCAAACCAGACCGATTCCCTACACCAAACAGTCACGAGCTAGTTGGGAACGTTGACTGGGGAGAATCCCTTGCTGTTGTTGCTTGCGAATTTCCAGGCCTCAACAGGTCGGCAGAGCATACTAAGTGATGGAAAGCAACGAAGTAAATTTTATGGGGAATGTGTGTTGGAAATATTTTATTAATGAGCACAAATAAAACTCTCCGACAGAGAGCACTCTTGACTTCGTCTTATGACAAAGTTCAAGAGACTTGCCATCCACGGAATTAAAATACTTGAAATGAAAAAGAATTAATCTACCCAAGAATCTCTTTCAGGTTTTAAGGCCTTACTCGGGAGAGCATGGGGGTAAGTAAAAACCGAAATAAAAGACAACTCTCCGATAGAGAGCACTCATGATCGACAAAGTGAGATTCAAGAGATTTCTAATTTTAGGCAGTTGAAATACTTTTGAAAGATGAAAATTTTAAGTGATATAGTAAGCAAATTAACAATGAAATAAAACAAGCTAATCTAGCAATTAGTGTTCTAACCAAGTAACCCAAAAGAATTGCTTTTGCTTGATGGACGAGGCAAAGATTTCTTATGCTTCTCGACTTTTTTGAAAGAAGATGATTCCTTGTAGAACCTATAGAATGAATGTTAAAAGCATAAAAGAGCTCTTGTATCTTTGGACAATACCTGAAAGCAACACGACTTCAAGGGAAAAGCATGGATTATAAAATATAGTGCTAGATTGTTAGCCGTCAACAATCATAAAATCAAATGCTTAAAAATCAAGAGAGAAGGAAGCAAAGAATGGTATCACCTCACAAGATGAATCATGGCAAACAAAGAGCTTCTACATTGACCTCCAAAGTCATCAACTTCTATTAAATCTTAAGCAAAATATTACAATAGAAATTTTCCAGAGTTTCTATGCCAAAATCTCCATGAAGAATAGAGCTCCAAGAGCCTCTACTTATACAAAATACTATCACCTAAAACCTAAATCAGACTTGGCTTTGAAGAGAGTCAATAACATAGTCACCAAATCAAATTCCAATGAAATCCAGCTTGGAGTGCATGCTGCCTCAATAGACTCGAGCTGCAATTAAAATGGATGGGGAGGTGGCCTCCACCTTGGTAAGGCGCCCCCCATCCCTTCTTTGGAAGCATCAACCATCCAACACGAAATGGCCATGTGTATCCTCGTGATCCAAGAGATCTGCACGAGTCTTTGAAGGAGATACGACTTTGAGTTATAATGAATGCGACTTGTGTACAATTGGAGCCAAGCCCATGAGGTGGCCACAAAACAAGGAGGTCGCCTACCTCCAAATCAGCGTGAGCTCCATCATCCACTCGATCCATTACACATGCACGCAAGGGTTGATTTAACTAGTCGTGAGTTTTGGCGTCATAGTCATCCTTTTGAATTAATTTGATTTTTAAACAAATCGCATGGTGTGGTATTAGATCATGGTTTATAATTTTTAATTGAATTTGAGGGGGGGTCCCCACTCTCACCTAAACCATCATACTCGTGAGTCCTCATATCCTCGCATCATCCTTTCATGAATAAATTTGAAACCATGCCTTTAAACCATAGTTTGATTTGCCATGTAACTTGAAGAGGGTCGTAAGACCTATGGCCCACATGCCATGTCACCCTTTACCATTAAAAATTTCAAATTTGACTTTTTTAATATTTGGACATTAGTGCATTTTGTCCAAAACTAGCAATTAAATGCCACTATGATGCTCTTTTAGCCAGATGATGCTTTCTGGGATGCTTCGACCGACCGAAACAAAGTGAAAGTGGCCCCTGGGTAAAGATGCTGTTCCGGGCTTGAAAATGAGCCCAACCATGCCGAAAACAGACTCCGGATCACATATGTTTTACATTTTGAATTTTTCCAATTAAACTATTAAAAAATGGCTTTAAAAACGGAAAAATTATTTTTTCTTGGAATCAAACGAAACTCTAGGGGGACCTAGTACATGTTCATACGACTCAATCGGAATGCCTAACATGTTGAAAAACACTGACACGAAGGCTCTAATAACCTCCTAAGGATGAAACACCATCACAACTACCCCAGCTTTGGAGGTGCAAGTGAAAAACTTAGAAATTATTAGTCGTTTGTTCAACAACCAATAAAAATCAAGGGAAAAAACACTCTGGGCTAGTCGGCTTGATGCTCAAGTCCAAGAAGCCGAGCCTTTTACAAAAAATTAAATGCTAGGACATTTTTTACAATTTCCCCAAGGGGGTATGAACATGTATTTACAAAAAATAAAAAGTTTAGCCAAAAAATGGTTAACTCTGGAGCACACTAAACTTCTGAACTCTGGAGATGAGCATCGATCATGCTTGATAATTGGTAGCTCAATAGGAAGTTCAACTATTGTACAAAATAGTTGGCAACATCTGGCTCCAACTGTGGGACGAGTACTCGCTTGATTAATGGATCAAAAAGAGTGTTCGAGAACCCTAGAATCGATGTTTCCTACATGGAAACAAAAGTGTATAAGTCCCATGTATATGATAAAAAATATGCCATGATGAAGTACCAAAAAATATTTTGCTTTTTCCAAATCAAAGTGCATGAAATAAAATCTTTTCTTTTTCAGCATATAAATGAAATATGATAAAACACTAATATACAAAAGCTATGATACAACATACTCTACATGGATATGATACATCAAATATGGTACAGAAATAAAGTACATAAAAATACAACGAGGATGGGTTTAAAGAAGGCCTGGGATGACCCCTTGGTCATCTTGAAGGTTGTTTCGATAAAAAGGCTTTAGGTGTGTTATCCACTAATTTTGCGTTTAGTGGATTTTTTGGTGAGCTGCCATGTATTGAACACATTGGTATCATCAGAGTTATACATACATTGGTTCAATGGTCTTTCAGGATTTTCAACATGGTATCTTTTCTCTTTTTCCTGAATACAATTTAACAAGTGAAAACTCAGATGCTGGCACAGTGGCATAGGTCCAATCCATTTGGATTGATACTCCTAAAGTGGCACTCCACTTCCTAGAAAGCAACATGCCCCACTTGTCTGGAACATTGATAACAAGGATGTCCATGGTAATCTGGATGTCTGGATTCTTAGCCAACCTAACCAAATGATTTTCAATCATTCCTTCAACTTCAACCGGTCTAGAATCCATGGCACATACATTTTGGTATGGTCTTGTAGTTATTAAGTTAAGTTGTTGCATGACCTTTTTAGTCATGATTGCAGAACTAGATCCTGAGTCTAACATACAATTGTGTAGAAGATCACCTATCATCAATGATACATAGAAAGGGGGATGATCTTCTTTTCTTGGGTTTCTAGTATGCAGAACTATAGGAGGATCGGCAGAAACATTGTTTGAGGTTCGTTCCACCGTGTCAGAGAAAGTGACCTTCTTAGGAGTAGGGGGCTTTATAGGTGTAGAGGGTTTTGGAGGGCTCAGAGGGCTTGCCTCAGTTTGAGCATCAGTTGGAGGATCTAAAATTTTCAAAAGTATCTCCCTTTGCTCAGGTATTTTGCATAGTTCTAGGACAGGAACAAGAACTTTTGAATTGGCTAACCAATTGCCCAAGTCAAAACTCAAATCAACATTTTCTTTAATATCATTTACTTCTTTAGGAATATTAGGTGTTGTTACCTTGGGTGCATTCTATGCAGAAGGTCCATCTCTTGCTTTTCTTTCGTAAGTCAACCCTTTTAAATTTTGGATGTTGTTGATTTGTTCGTCCGAAGGCATCTCACCATAATACTGGGTCATATTATCAACCTTCTGGTGATACTGGTTGGCTTGTGACCAATTTTCCCTGGAGATGTTACGGATGCCACCTATGTTGTTGATATAATTAGTCTCGCTTGTTGATGTACTAGGACCACAACCTTTTGGATGACCATGATCTTGAACATAGCATGCATAATGACAACCAGATTCTTCGTGGAAGTCTCTGCACACCCTACAAAATGGCTTGTAATTCTCAACCATGTTAGCAGCCTCTAATTGACGAGGAGGCCTCTGTTCATGGTTGGGAGGCTTTCTTTGCCAAGTTGGTTTTGCAAGAAAAGTTCTTGGAGCAGGTTGTGTCTGCGTTCTTTTCATAGTTATCATTTTGTTTTGTATTTCCTTTAATTGTGCCAGGTGTTTTTGTTCAGCTTCTTCCATGTTTTTCTTCATTTCCTTTTTTGTTTCCAACATCTGTTTTTCATAAGCATCCTTCCTAGCTGATAAATGATCTTTATCTTTGGGTTCATTAATTTTCAAAGGTGTTGAAGATCTTGAGTAACCATGTGTTGGAAACATTTACCCACCATGCACACTTAATTTGGTCAATTTGACCTTGTTAAACCACTATCCTAAGTTTTATTGACTTAATTGGCCTCAGATGAGCACACTATGACATCAACATGAGCACATCCACGCCTACCTTCAATCAAGGAGGCAAACTAAGCCTCCTCCTTCATTCAGGGAGGCTAACTGGAGCACTCCGGGGGTGATCTGAGTGTCATAAATGCACCTAATTGCTAACTGATTGTTACAATCAGTTAAGCTAAGTGGTGAAGGTGCCTCGACTCATTATATAGATTATTTTTATTAATATTTATGAACTGGAGTCAACTAAGGTGCCTCCAACCACCTCTGATGACCAGTTTGACTTTAGTTAACCTCATCTGGGATCATTGGAGTTAATGATGCGCTACCACTTGTTGGTTGGCATGCAGTGACATGTGTCTGAGCTATTTTCAGTTAGACTCAGTCATCCATTGCACTCCGACTTCAGTTAGGACCATAGTTTTAAAAATTGTTCCAACCGGAATCGGAACCGGCCGGTTCACCGGTTTGGAACCAAACCGGGTCAAACCGGTTGGTTAACCGAATCGGGGACCGGTTAGATACCGAACCGGCCGGTTTGGTACCAAACCGGTCCGGTTCGGTATCTAACCGGTCCAACCGGCCGGTTTCGAACCTGACCGGTCCGGTTTGGAAAGGCCTAAAACAAACAGGAGATAGTAATAATGCTGGAGGCTTAGTGATTGGCCAGGTGCATTCCTTCACGACCTTGCTTCAATCCTTGTCCCTAGACACAACGAAGTGACAAATGGTTAACTAGTTACTGTGTGTGCATGTTTTGCCTTAATGTAAAGCACTGAAACATCACTGTATTGCTGCATTTATTAAATATGCACAGTCTGCACATAAAATACACATACAGTATGCAATCATTGGGGTAAATGCCTTGTCACATGCACTATAGTAAATACTTATTTATGCTATTGTTGTTGGGTTGATGATGCAAATAATACTACTGAATCTGATACTTACTGTTTGTATAAATCATACTACTGCTGTCATAATGACTGAAATACACAGATTTTACACTTATACACATCTATTTCAGACCTTGTGTTAGTTAATGAAACTAAATGCCTTCAGAGTCTTAGATTCTGTTGCTCATCTCAACAAAATCAACCTTCAGAAAGCTTCATTGTGGCCAAGGGACAAATGCCTTCATCATTTCACAGCCAATATTGCTACAGTCTCTTGGCAGATTGCATGTAAATTCTCAATTGGAAATTGGAAATGGCATTGGTTAATTTGTCTTCAATGCCTTGGAATCATGGATTATAATCTTGAAAATGTTGTTTTCCTTTAAAATTTAAGTATTTGATGTATTTTTTAGCAAACCGATTCATTAAATTCAAATCGGCCGATTTATGACCGATTCATTACCGATTCCGATTCCGATTCCGAGTTGACCCTTGACCGATTCCGATTTTTAAAACTATGGTTAGGACTCAGTTGAGTCAATCAGGACTTGATCAGTTGGTTAACTAAGTGCGTTTACTGTGGCTTACAGTCAGTTAAGCTACACCCATTCATTCAATTCGAATGACCTCCTTGGGAATTCGAATTGTCTTGGCATTCATGCATCTTGCATGATCATTGTATTGTATTATTCATTCTTTATTGATTATACAGAGCTGCTACTTCCATTGCAGCACCATTATGCCAATTTTGTGCTTAATTGTCTAAAATCTTCTGTGAGACTGTGTTTTAGTCCTTAGATTACTGTGACAGATTAATATGGTATCAGAGCTCACGGCAGGACGAAGCTCAAATCTCTCAAAAACATGGTTTTTGACAGATCTTGCATGAAAAATTGAGCAAAAGCTCAAAAATACAGCACTGCACTAGAAGCCAAGGCTTACCATTTAATACCCCAAGTTAATGAATTGTTGGTCAAGCTTGCTTGATCAACTATGCTGGGTGTGATCAAAGCCTAAAATGTGCAGGCTGTTCGACCTTACGGTGCCCCTTTTGTTGTGATTTGCAGGTTTTGACAGGTGAAAGCATTCGCTCCAACAGTTTGAAATGTCTTCTTCCGTTGAACTCTTGTCTCTGTTCAATTTCCATTCATGGAAAGGAGATATGGAGATCCAACTACGTGCCAGAGGACTCTATCGGGTCACTATGGACACTGAAGAAGAGCCTACTTCTGTGACAGACAAAGCTAGATTCTTGAACAAGAAAGATGAAGCATTTGGATTCTTGTGCCTCTCTGTTTCCCGGGATCTTCTTTTCCATCTCTCGGGATTGGAGACTCCAAAGGAAATTTGGGACAAATTGGAAACCCTGTCAGGAAAATAGGATGGTTTGAGAGTATACCAGCTTGAAAACGAGTTGATGTCTCTCCAGCCTTCCAATTTCGAGACCTTAAATGATTTTTTCACAAAGTTCAAGCACATTGTCTTACTGTTGAAGCAATGTAAGGTGGAGAAGGAGGATGATCAGCTCATCCTTGCCATACTCTCCACGCTTGGAACTGATTATTCGGTGTTTGTCTCTACATTCCATGTGGGGAAGCTCACAACCCCTGGATGGAAGATGCCTTCACTCAATGCCTTCGTTGAGTCCCTAACAAGTGAACATGATAAGCTTGTTTAGATGGGGATCATCAAATCCTCCCGTGATCAAGCTCTCCATGTCTTGGGGCCCAAAGATCTGAAGGGTAAAGGAAAGCAACAGAAGAACCCAAAAACCAAATTTGAAGCTCCTAAGCCTAAAGCTGAAAATCAGCAGCATGAAGAGCCTTCCGGCTCGAAGAAGAACAAAAGTAAAGGGCATCATGGAAAGGAAAAAGTCAAGTGTTCATACTGCGGGAAGAGCTTCCGCCTTGAACATGCTTGCATGAAAAAGAAACTTGATGAAGCTACTTCTCTTCTTGAGAAAAATCACATCAATCTTTCGGAAAGCTTTCGGAGGAGAGATCAACAAGATCAGGACAACAACATGAAAGAGGTCATGCTCTTATGGCAAGCACTTTGAAGTCCAAAGCACTCTTGATAGATTCTGGAGCATCGAATCACAGGATGGCTGAAAGAGACTCTTTCTCATCTTTGGAGACCGACAAATCCATTCCCATCCACATGGGAGATGACTCCACAGTCATATCCGAAGGACAAGGTATTGTAGATCTTGAGCATGGTTATTTTTCCAATGTTCTGTATGTGTACCATCTCTTGCATCAAACCTCCTAAGTGTTTATCAAATAACACATACGAGAGTGCCCAAGAGAGTTTCCTTTAGCCCGAATGATGTAGAGATCATAGAACTTGCTTCCAGAAAACTTGTAGCAAAAGGCCTTGCAAATCATCATGCAAAAGCCTACGAGCTCTCCCATTTTGTGGCGGATGCAAAGCCCACCGCATTGCTGACTCATGGAAATGAAGTTAGTAGACTGTGGCATGAGAGGTTCAGCCACCTGAACTTTAAATACTTGCAGCAATTACAGAAGAATTCTATGGTTGAAGGCCTCCCGGTCATCAAAGCTACCACTGGAATTTGCAAGGGCTGTGTTGTTCACAAGCACCCTGAGCATAAGTTTGATCGGGGGAAGGCAAGCCGAGCATCATGCATCTTGGGATTGATACATTTTGATATTAGCGGTCCCATGCCTATCACATCCATGAATGGATCAAGGTACGTTCTGACTTTCATTGATGACTTTTCGAGATACACATGGGTGTTTTTTATAAAAAAGAAGTCGGTAGTCTTGGAAAAATTCACTGAATTGAAGGCCTTGATTGAGAATGCATCTGGCAAAAAGATCAAGATTTTGAGATCTGATAATGGCGGGGAGTATGTCAGTAATGAGTTATTGCATATATGTTCCCAAAGTGGCATTCAGATCCAACATTCAGTCCCCTACACTCCCCAGCAGAACGGTGTAGCGGAGAGGAAGAATCAGTCTCTCAATGAGATGACCACCTGTATGTTGGAATCAAAGAAGTTGGCTGCAAATTTGTGGCCTGAAGCCATGCATGCTGCAACATATATTCAGAACAGAGTGCCACACTCATCCTTGAAAGGGAAGACCCCTTTCGAAGCATATTTCAGACACAAGCCGGATGTGTCGAATTTGAGGGTGTTTGGGTCGACTGCATGGACCCAAATTTCGCTTGATAAAAGGAGGGCTTTGCAACCACAAAGCATCGAATGTCTGTTTATCGGATATCCTGATGAATCTAAAGGTTTCAAGCTGCTGGATATCAAAACAAAACAGATCATCATTGAAAGGAGTGTCATGTTCGATGAGCCTCTTCAGGAGGTAGAACTAGTGAAGGAGAAAACTGCTGAATTTCCTTCCTATTCTATTGAATATTTGGATGATGTAATTGGGGGTGTTGACGCTAATTTGGATCCTGTGATTTCTGATATTAGTGAACGGCAAACATCAGATGCTGAATTAGAACCTGAAGTTCAAAATCATCTCCCAACTTGGGCCCGACAGACACTCTCCTCCACAGGTGATAACATTGGAAATCTGGATGATCCAAGGAGAACCCGGTCTGATTTCCAAAGAGTAGGTGTTGCGCTCTCTTGTTTTGATTATTTGCTGTCTGAATCTTGTTATTTAATGATAAGTTCAGACCCTAAGTCTTACTACCATACTCGGAAGGATCCGAGATGGCAAGTTGCCATGGATGAAGAGATGAACTCTCTTCAAAAAAAAACTACTACTTGGGAGCTAGTTTCTTGGCCTCCGAGGAGGAAATTGGTTCAATGCAAGTGGGTGTTTTGGACTAAGGTTGCTGCTTGTTGTAGCACCTGCGGATATAAGGCAAGAAAGGTTTCTCCCAGGTGCAAGGTGTGGACTACCATGAGACTTTTGCACCGGTTGCAAAAATGGAGTCCATCCGCCTAGTTTTGGCAATTTCTGCATCTAAGCACTGTGAAGTGCATCATATGGATAATAAGCTTGCCTTTCTGCATGGAGATCTTCATGAGGAGATATACATGAAGCAGCCTGAGGGCTACATTTCTAATCCATCTTTGGTTTGCAAGCTAAAGAAGTCACTATACGGGTTAAAACAGGCCCTAAGAGAGTGGTATTCCAAGATGGATGCCTTCCTTCTCTCGCAAAACTTCCAAATGTGTAAATCAGATCCGAATGTGTATATACAACAGTTTGATGGTCATTTGATTATTATTGTTTTATATGTTGATGACTTAATGATTACAGGTAGCATAGTTACTTCTATTTCAGTCATCAACACTGCTTTCCACAATGCATTTGAAATGAGCGATTTGGGGCTCTTGAAGCAATTTCTGGGGCTCGAAATTGAGCAAAATTTTGATGGGATAATGGTCACTCAGTCCAAATACATATCAGACTTGTTAGTCAAGTTTAACATGGCTGAATGTAAGGCTGCTCCATTCCCTTTCCATTCAGGGATCAGCCTTAAAGAAGGAAAAAGCACACGTCCCATGGACTGCACTATTTATCGACAGCTGATAGGTAGCTTGCTCTACTTGACTCATTCTCGGCTTGATATCTGTTATGCCATGAATGCTGTGTCAAGATACATGCATCAGCCTAATGATCTTCATTGGAAGGCAGCCAAGAGGATCCTCTAGTATATTCAGGGAACTAAGACCTGCGACATTTACTATGTTGCAGACTCCGAGCTAGAGCTGGTTGGTTACACCGATTCCGATTGGGCGGGTGATTCTAATGATCGGAAGTCTACTTCTGGATATTTCTTCATGTTTGGTGGTGGCCCCATTTGCTGGTCTTACAAAAAGCAGGCCGCCATAGCTTTGTCTTCAGCGGAGGCCGAGTACCAAGGAGCGGTGGATGCTTGCATCCAAGCTGTTTGGTTGCAAGACATTCTTTCAGAGTTTGATCTTGGTAGTGTTATCCACTAATTTTGCACTTGGTTAGGTTACCTGAGGAGTCGTCGGTTGATAGACATGTTCAATGTCTGATTCCAGTGTATCAGTTGATCCGTCTTCATGTCTAGCCAATATTGGCTAGCCAGTTTTTGATTTGAATAATTTTGACCATGGCCCTGCGGGGTTTGTAATAATATGTGCTAGTAGGGTATTTTTTGAGTGGTTCGGTCTCCTGAGACGTAGAATCTCAAATAAGGTATTCCAGGGAGTTTTTTGCCCTTGACAATTATGCTTTGCCTATAGCCGAGTATAATTATCGAGGTTTTCTCTTGCTTCCTCCAAAGCTGGAATGCCCGATGTTGAATTCTGGGCCTTGGGGGGCTATTAGAGCCCAACTGAGTGTTATAAACCTACTAGACATTGTTTCAGTAGAGGATGGTCATGTCCTAAGTCATCTGGACATATAAAAAATTTTCGAAAAAATCTTTTTTCGAACGGGGAAAAAATATTTTTTAATTTTTTAATTTTTAATTATTTTTCCTAAGTTTTTTGGGTTAATTTTTCCATAAATTAAATGGAAAAAACCCGTTTGTAATAAGTCGGCCATTCAGACCCCGAATTCAGTGATTGAAGGCTCTTAAGCCAAAAATCATTCTTGATCGGCCAGCCAGTCAGAACCAGCTTTCAGATCATCAATCAGACACATAATGCACTTTTTCTCAAAAAAGTCAGTTTTGAGGAAAAAAAAGAATTTTTATTAAAAAATGATTATTTTGGAGAAAATTAAAACTCTCCAAATTAATCCAAATTCAGCAAAATAAAAGGCTAAATGACATCTCATTGGGCATTTATGATGATTGGAGTTATCACAACTCAACTTCAGTCAGCATTATGTGAGCAATTAATTAATATTCAGTTAGCAAACATGTCATCTCCAACTAAAAAATGAGATGGAGAGCATTCATTTGTTCGATGATTTGATCGAGGTAGAGACTGAGGCTTTCACCATTAGTGGCCTTCCCAAACCTAGCAGAGGCTGCACCTAGACCTAAAGAGATGGTTTACCAACATCCCAGACGGCTCCTTCAACCATTCACGACCCTCTCTCTCCTGAAGGCGCCTTCCACACATGTGAGCTCATCTGTGGCTTGTTTTGGGTGTTTAGGGTTGGAGTGGGGGCGCCTTGCCTAGGTGGAGGCCTCCCCTCACTCCCAGCTCTTCAATTTAGGTTTGGCTTCTTAGTCAGGTGACCAGGCCGGTTGGGTTATGTGATTTGGTTTAGGGTTTTAGCACTCTCATTGTATAAATAGAGGCTCTTTCAGCTCTATCAGAGTGGATGAATTTGCAGAGAACCTCTGCCCATATGATTGTAATTTCTTATCTATGTTATGAATAAAGTTGAGTCTTTGGAGGACAATTCAATGGTGCAAGAACTTTCATGGTGAATGTGTGGCTAATAATCAAGGTGATATATGTTTAATTGTCTTCTTATTTCATGCATGCTCTGATTATCTAGCTTAGAAGGTTATAATCTAATCCATAGAGTAGGCATTTGAAGCTTCAACTTGCTTGCTTATGTGTGGCTATTCACGATTTAGGAATTGCATAACGTATTCAGTTGTACTTATGCTTTTTGGTTCCTGTTTGGTTTACATATACTAGATATAATCACTTGCTTGAATGGTGTTTCAGTTTTGCAGATCCCTTGGTGTGAAGTAGAGATCAGAGCTCAATTGCATCTCATCTCTCTTCAAAACATATTTTCTAATTTTTCTTGTCTCACAGGTTCCTTCCACGCTCAAGTTTACTCAAGCTAAGGCTTGAGGTTTTTGTTATCCATCCTCAAATTTAAAAAACAAAATTTTACTTTCTGATTATTTTGGTTCTTTGTTTCATAACAAGTAGATCTAAGTATTAAATCTCATCTTTTATATCTGTTGTTATATAGATCTAAGAGTTTCCTTTGTTAAAAGCTTATCTCACGAAAGTTTAGATCTAGTTTTGTTTAGTACTTGAAGTAGCATCAAAGTCCCATCTTTTGCACAAGCATTAAATTGTAAATTTTTAGTGTATTGTATTGTCTAATCCACCATTTTGCTGGAAAATAGCTCGCTGGTTTCTCACTTTTCATGACAGGTTAAGCAGGAAAGTTGGTAAAAATTCAAAGAAATAAGCTGCAAAAAACCTTCCTCTTTTCTTCTTCTTTGTCCCCTTTCTATAGGTTTCCTTGTTTGAATTCCTTCTACTCTTTCTTCTTCGCTGCCCCGTTTTTGCCTTAGTTTACCACCTTATTTCTTCGCTTTGGACAGCTCTAGTGTGCCCTAGTTTCTACCCCTTTTTACCCCATTTTTGCCCTAGTTTTTGGGTCTCCTTCCACCTTGTTTTGGCCCTTTTATTCCCCTTTTTGTTCGCTGTCCTGTTTTTGACTTTTTATGACAACCATCTTCCTTCTCTTTCACTACTCCGTTTTCATCATTTCTTATACTCCTTTGGCCATATTGTTGGCTGCCCTATTCCTCCCTTTGCTTGCTTTTGACTTCCTCTTTGTTCTCATTCTTTCTTCCCTTCCTCTTCTTTTTAATTTTCAGCCTTCTTTTGCCTTGCTCTTTTGGCCTTATTAAAACATCTTCTTTTCCCTTTTCGCAAGTTTCAAGAAGAGCTTTAAGTAAAAGTAAATCACTCTCCTTTTTATGCAAGTTTTAATAATAATAGAGTTGTATGTTCTTTTTTGAAAAGCCTTTTCAAGGATTAAATTCCTAAAGGCAAATTGTATAAGTTCAATAAAGTATCTTTTGTTTGAGTGGGGTTTTTAAGTCCCCACTCCCATTCTCCCCCATTTGGGGAGGCTTGTGTTGTGTTCATCTTTTTGTATGCTTAGGTTAGATGTGCTTGTTTCCATCATTATTTGCATCTTTTTCCTAGAATACTAATTGCTAGTCTATCTCATTTAATCTATTGAACAAGTTGATTACTTCATTTCTAATTGTTTGTCTTTCATACAAGTAAATCAACTGCTTAAATCTCTTGAATCTCACCATAAGGTGGATCAAGAGTGCTCTCTATCGGAGAGTTTAATCAACAATCTTCAGCTTAAGTTTTTTGTGCATCACATTGTTTAATCAATCAATTCTTAAGTAAGACTCTTGAACTTGCAGAAACACAAGTCAAGAGCACTCTCTATCGGAGAACATCTTTAGTTTGCATAATCCCTGCATTAGTTTCATCTAGATTAGATAAGACTCTTGAACCTCTGTCATAAGAGAAGGTCAAGAGCGCTCTCTATCGGAGAGTCTAATTAATTAACTTAATAAAACCTTCAACACACACACCCCATAATTAATTAACTTCGTTGATCTTCCTTCACGTAGTATGCTCTGCCGACTTTCGGGTTGGGCTCGTACTCAGAACAGTGAACGGACTTGTTAAGTTCGCACAAGAGTAACTTAATTAAAACTTTTACCCCCATAACCAACGCACCGGCGTTGTTTCGATTAAATACTGAGGCAAGTGGGCAAATTCCAAGTGTGGGCATAGGGCAACCCAATCTGGGCACAGTTAGTTAAGTTATTGAACACTTAGCTGTGATCGCAGATAGGTACGTCATGTCTTTGAATGGAGCCACTGAAGGTATTTCCGGTTAGGATATCCAGACACTTTAAGTAAGATCACCACTAAAATCTTTTAAAACCTACCAAGAACACTCGCACAATCTAACACTCACTAGCTTAATTCCTAGACTTTTATTTTATTTACGCATTTTATTGACTCCATAAGGCATTGGTCCTTTGTTATATCTGAATAATTTTCTATTTTGATCAACTATCTATGGTTCATTTCAATTTTTATATCTGAATGCTTAGTTAAAATTCTGGAATGTTTGCTTATCTGTTTAATCTCTTGTTAGCAACGTGGATTGCTTGATGTGTCGAACTCATAATAAACACACAGTTCTAATCATAACAAACTACTAAGTAACATCCATCCGCATTCGCGACTAAGTAAAACACTTTAACAACCTTAAGAGACTTAGAAAACTCTTTGTAGGGACTACCCCCCTTGGCTTCGTTAGGAGTTAGCCTAAACAAAGGAGCTAGGAGTAGGTGACAATACCTAGCTCTATGCTTGCCCCCAAGGTCACACCTCTCCCACTTTCTGAATTGAGGAGACAACTTTCATTAGAATTCTACTGCTGGTGTGCAATCGGAGGACAACAGGTAGTACTTTGTCCACTGTCCTTTTTTGTGACAATCAAAATGTTATTAAGATATCCATAGATTAGTTGCCATGCAGAGGACCAAGCGTGTAGAGATACACATGCACTATATCAGGGAATTGGTGCATGACAGGACCATCATTTTGCAATACTGCCCGATTGATGAGCAGATTGTAGACATCTTCACCAAGAGCTTTTCAAAAAAGAAGTTCACATATCTCCGTTCACTGTTGGGGGTGAGTTCATCAGGGTGATCAGACTACTTTCAGTGTTTAGCTTGAGGGGGGGTTTTTTCCACTGGGTTTTCCCTCTTTTCCTCACTTAGATTTATTTTTGAGCATTGGTTGAGTTGCATTATTGTACAGGGTGACCTATGGCCTTGTTGTTGGGGCCCTAGCATTTCATGCACTTTATGTTTCTACTTCTCCTGAGTATAGCTTAAGGGGGGGTGTTGGAGACATTTACCCACCATGCACACTTAATTTAGTCAATTTGACTTTATTAAACCACTATCTTAAGTTTTATTGACTTAATCGGCATCAGATGAGCACACTATGACATCAGCATGAGCACACCCATGCCTACTTTCAGTCAAGGAGGCCAACTAAGCCTTCTCCTTCATTCGAGGAGGCTAACTGGAGCAGTTTGGGAGTGATCTGAGTGTCATAAATGCACCTAATTGCTAATTGATTGTTACAATCAGTTAAGCTATAACTGGTGAAGGCGCCTCCACTCATTATATTGATTATTTTTATTNGTGATTTGAGTGTCATAAATGCACCTAATTGCTAATTGATTGTTACAATCAGTTAAGCTATAACTGGTGAAGGCGCCTCCACTCATTATATTGATTATTTTTATTAATATTTATGAACTGGAGTCAACTGAGGCACCTCCAACCACCTCTGATGACCAGTTTGACTTCAGTTAACCTTATCGGGGTTCATTGGAGTTAATGATGTGCTACCACTTGTTGGTTGGCATGTAGTGACATGTGTCTAAGCTATTTTCAGTTAGATTCAGTCATCCATTGCACTCCGACTTCAGTCAGGACTCAGTTGAGTCAATCAGGACTTGATCAGTTGGTTAACTAAGTGTGTTTACTATGGATTACAGTTAGTTAAGCTACACCCATTTATTCAATTCGAATGACCTCCTTGGGAATTCAAATTGTCTTGGCATTCATGCATCTTGCATGATCATTGTATTGTATTATTCATTCCTTATTGATTATACAGAGCTGCTACTTCCATTGCAGCACCATTATGCCAATTTTGTGCTTAACTATCTAAAATCTTCTGTGAGACTGTGTTTAAGTCCCTAGATTACTGTGATAGATTAATACCATGGAGGTTGGACTTACCTGATGATTGCATGTTTAAGTCAATTTTAATAGCCATCTCTTGAGCTTGAAGAAAAGTAGTGGGTTCCTTGTCTCTTATCTGATATTGCATCTTGCCACTAAGTGCCTCAATGTAGTAAACCATGATGGAAGGTGCAGGTGGTGCATAAGCAACAGGAATAGCTTTTGATATCTCAGTGAATCTAGTGTTAAATTCATCCATTGTCTCATTATCCTTCTTCTTGATGTTGGTCAAAGAAGCCAGTTGATGCCTAGGTTCCTTCTTTTCACCAAACTTGTTAGTGAAAGCAGTCTTGAAAGCTTGAAGCGTAGCAAAAGCGTTGTCTGGTAAATTTTTGTACCAATAACGAGCCTTTCCATCCAAGGAAAGAGCAAATAATTTCATATAGACATCATCGTGCTGGTTTGTAGGATCACTGACATAAGCATTGATGCATCTGGAAAAACTTCTGAGATGCATGACGAAGGTTGTGGCATCAGTGCCGGTATACATTGAGAGTTTCTCGACAGCTTTGTCTGGAAGACGATGGGGTTGACCTGCTATCTAAGAAAAATCGAGTTGAGTAAAGTACTCACCCATTATGTCGGAAATACAACTGTTATTGTTTTCTTCAAAATTATTTTCTAAAAACAAACTATGGATGTCCGACAAACACTGAGATCCAAGATCTTCAAGGATCCTACGAGAAGCAAGTTTATTTAATCTCCTCCTATAAACCTTTTCAGGTCCAGGGATGAAACTAAGTAAACCTTTAGAGTTTCTTCTTGTTGAATACGTTGGTAAATTTAAAGACAGTGGAGTCGCGAGATGGATTTCAAATCTAATATCAGAGAGTTGATTAAATTAAAAAATCTATCAAAAAGATAGAAAACTAGAAAAAACTAAGGTCGTCCAGGAACAAAAAGATTTTTCTCCGGTAATGTCGCCAAAAGATGTTGTCCGCCGAATGCACATTAGCAGCAGAAATCTAATGAAAGCTGTCTTCTCACTTGAGAAAGTGGGAGAGGTGTGGCCTTGGGGGCAAGCATAGAGCTAAGTACTGTCACCTACTCCTAGTTCCTCCGTTTAGGCTAACTCCTAACGAAGCCAAGGGGGATAGTACCTACAAAGTTTTTCTAAGGCTCAACGTTTTTAGATGTTTTTATGGTTGCGGATGCGAATGGATGTTGTTAGGAGTTTTTTTTTTTAAATTAGATAACAAATTATAATCATGAGATAATAGAAGACAAAGAGAAATCCATGTTGCTATGACAAGATTCAAGATAAACAATATTATGAAGACTTATAAAAAGGCATCCACATATAACTGATTACTTAAGCAAGATTCCAAATGGACAAATGGTCCAGATAATATAAATATATGAAAGCAAAATAGACCAGTGTCAATATGGAGTCAAAATATAGTGGTTGGGATGTTGATAAGTCTCAAGTGTTTACTCGTGAAAGCGTTGTGCAAATTTATTTTGGTTGATTGAAGATTTTAATGATCTTGATTATTATGGCTAAGAACACAAGGTATCAATTGAAAAATATACCTTTAGTGGCTCCCCTCAATGACATGTCGGACTGTCCAGTATTCTAGGCTAGGTGTCCAAGGAACTTAACCAACCTAGTAGAACTCTGAGACAACGGTTTGTTCTGGCGTCACTAGCAAGAATTTGCCCACTAGCTCAGTATTTATCGACAACGCCGGTTTGTTGGTTATGGGGATGAAAGTTTTACTTATGGTTGTCACTTGTAAGATTAATCAATTTTCAATCACCGTTCTGAGTACAAATCCAACTTTTTAAGGTCGGCATAGCATACTAAGTGATGGAAAGCAACGAAGTAAATTTTATGGGGATTGTGTGCTGGAAATATTTTATTAATGAGCACAAATAAAACTCTACGACAGAGAGCTCTCTTGATTTCGTCTTATGACAAAGTTCAAGAGACTTACCATGTACGGAATTAAAATACTTGAAATGAAAAAGAACTAATCTACCCAAGAATCTCTTTCAGGTTTTAAGGCCTTGCTCGGGAGAGCGTGGGGGTAAGTAAAAACCGAAATAAAAAACAACTCTCCGATAGAGAGCACTCTTGATCCACAAAGTGAGATTCAAGAGATTTTTACTTTTAAGCAGTTGAAAAACTTTTGAAAGATGAAAATTTTAAATGATACAGTAAACAACTTAACAATGAAATAAAACAAGCTAATCTAACAATTAGTGTTCTAAGCAAGAAAATGAAATTACTCTAAGTAAAGCAAATCTAATCTAAGAACACAAAAACAAGAACACCACAAACCTCCCCAAATGGGGGAAGTTGGGAGTGGGGGCTTAAAAATCCCACTCAAAAAGTGAATTTTTATTAAGTGTTGCAATTTGCCTTGGGAATTTAACCTTTGAAAAGGACTATTAAGATAAAAGCTAGAAGACTACTAATGAAACTCTTAAGAGCTTTTAGAAAAATGAGAGTGACGTCTCTTAGGTCTTCATGGTTAAGATCATCAATTTTGGATCTTCCTTATGGTTATCTCCAATAGTTTTAAGATCTTTTTGCTTCACTTCTTGCACTTAGTTTCTCTTCAACACCTACAAACAAAACAAGTCCAATACTCAAGCACCCTTCAGTTATTAGCAAAAAATCAAAACAAAACCAAGATCTAAAAGCAATTATTGAAAGTAATGAAAAGTGCAACTTTTTATGACAAGCAACCATGCAACTAAGTGCTAATTCAACTTTCAATGAGATCCATATGCAAACTACTTTTAAATGCAAAACTTATCAATTTTTTCAATTTAAATTTAAGTGCCTAAAAGGTGTAAGATCTAACTAAAATGATGAACAAACTATGACTAAAACTTGATATAAAGAAGGACGAAAAGGGGATAGGAGGCATAGGAAAAGAGGTGAAGAAGGGAACACAGGAGAGGAGCGAATGCAAGATGAAGAGTAGGGACGAGAGCAACCAATGAGGGATGGAGGAATAGAAGAGAAGAGGAGGGACGAGACAAGGGAGGATGGACGAGAGCAAGAAGTTGATGAGAACAAGGTATTAAAGAGGGGGAACAAATCACAATGAGGACAATCAAACAACAAGGTGGAAGGACGTCAAATCCAACTGAGAAGAAGAGGACAAACAGTCAACAAGACAATCAACCAAAAGGTGGGATCAACCTTCGAACAAGGCGACCACTAGAAACACTAGTCCCAAAAAGCTTCTAGTCTAGCTGGATGTTCGCAAGGATGCTAAAGGGGAAAGAGAAGTAGCCACAAAATTATGTGGCACTTGGTATCAAATCCCAAGCTTACTTTCTCAAGTCAAAACTAAAGTATGATAACATAGAAATATGAAGAGAGCAGAGAAAGACTTTAGATCCCAACTTAAGAATAGTAACCAAGTAACTAGAAAGAATTGTTTTTGCTTGATGGATGAGGCAAAGAATTCTTATGTTTCTTGACTTTTTTGAAAGAAGATGACTCCTTGTAAAACCCGCAGAATGAATGTTAAAACCATAAAAGAGCTCTCGTATCTTTGGACAATACCTGAAAGCAACACAACTTCAAGAGAAAAGCATGGATTATGCAATATAGTGTTAGATTGTTATCCTTCAACAATCATAAAATCAAGTGCTTAAGAATCAAGAGAGAAGGGAGCAAAGAATGGTATTACCTCACAAGATGAATCATGGAAAACAAAAACCTTCCACATTGACCTCCAAAGTCATCAACTTTTATTAAATCTTAAGCAAAATATTACAATAGAAATTCTCCAGAGTTTCTTTGCCAAAATCTCCATGAAGAATAGAGCTTCGAGAGCTTCAACTTATACAAAATACTACCACCTAAAACCTAAATCAGACATGGCTTTGAAGAGAGCCAATAGCATAGTCACCAAATCGAATTCCAATCAAATCCAGCTTGGAGTGCATGTTGCCTCAATAGACTCGAGCTGCAATTAAAATGGATGGGGAGGTGGCCTCCACCTTGGCATGGCGCCCCCCTTCCCTTCTTTGGAAGCATCAACCATCCAACACGAAATGGCCATGTGTATCCACGTGATCCAAGAGATCTGCGCGAGTCCTTGATAATAAAATTTTCAACTCACATTCACCCATAAAACTGGAATTTACTATTTTTACAGTCTGTATGCTCTACCCGTTCAAGATACCCAAAAGCACTGTAGCTTGTTAATTCACACATCGAATTCCAATTCCAATTATAATAAAATTTACCACCCCATAACCAACGAACCGAGGTTGAACGCGATGATATTCTAAGTGGGAAAATCTTTACTGGGGGCGCTGGGTAGCCCTCTTCGTTTGCAATGGTTGAATGCCTCGTTGTAGACTTGGCCGATCCAACATGTCCTTGAACGAGGCCACTTAGAATATTTCCGGTTAGATTTCCAGTACCTTGTGTATCGGTTGGAAATTTCCCTCACCCGATAAACAAGATCATTTTAAAAGTACACAATAAAATTGACTAAGAGTATTTGTAAAACTATCTCACCAATATCATCAAGACTTGTATCTCATCATTCCTAGCATTATTTGACTCCATTTTGGCATTGGTCTTTTAATTCTTTTGCATTATCTGCTTCGGACCATTTTATTTTAAATATCTTATGTTGTGGATGCTTTGAATTTAGTCTTTTTATACAATTTATCTTATGTATTGCAAGTAGCAACTTGGCTTGCTTATTTTATTATTGTGTATCTCAGAAAAAACTCTTAAACAACACTAATTCACATTTTCACCCAAAAACATTTTAACAGCAAGAGCCTTAGACAACTCTTTTTTAGGGACTATCCCCCTTGGCTTCGTTAGGAGTTAGCCTAAACGGAGGAGCTAGGATTAGGTGATAGCACCTAACTCTTTGCTTGCCCCCAAGGCCACACCTTTCTCACTTGGGAAACAACATTCAAAAAGATTTTTGCTTATGGTGTGTGTTGTCCGTCGAATGCACATCGTCACCAAAAATATTTTGCATTGTTGTTTCCTAAGTGGAAAGGTGTGGCCTTGGGGGCAAGCAAATAGCGACGTGCTGTCCCCTGATCCTAACTCAAACGTTTAAGCTAACTCCTTACAAAGCCGAGGGGGGTAGTCCCTACAAACGAGTTGTTTAAGGCTCTTTAAATGTTTTTAGATGAAATATGTGAATTAGTGTTGTTTAGGAGTTTTTTGAGATTCACAATAATCAAATAAGCAATCCAAGTTGCTGTTTGCAAAACACGAGATAAATTTCATAAGAAGACTGAAATTAGAGCATCAACAACATAAGATAAATGACTTAGATAAACAAAGGACAAATGGTCCAAATCAGATAATGTGAAAGAATTAAAAGACCAGTGCCAACATGGAGTCAAAAAGTGCTGGGAATGTTGAGATACAAGTCTTGATGATATTCGTGAGATCGTTTTGCAAATGCTCTTGGTCAATTTTATTGTGTATTTTTAAGATGATCTTGTTTATTAGGTGAGGGGAATTTCCAATCGGTACGCAAGGTATTGGAAATATAACCGAAAATATTCTAAGTGGCCCCGTTCAAGGACATGCTGGACTGTCTAGTTTGTAGCGAGACGTTCAATAACTTTCCAACCACTACAAATGAGGAGGGCTACCCAGATTTGCCCACTTAGAATATTATCGCGTTCAACGCTGGTTCGTTGCTTATGGGGTGATAAATTTTATTATGATTGTAATTGGAATTAGATGTGTGAATTAGCAAGTTACAGTGCTTTTGTGTATCCCAATCTGCTAGAGCATACACATTGTAAAAATAATAAATTCCAATTTTAGGGAGATGATGAGTTGTAAATTTTATTAGCAGACAAAGCTTTCTGACAGAGAGTGCTCTTGATCCACCTTATGGTGAGATTCAAGAGTATTATCTAATCTACTATGAGAATGCAATGCGACAATGCTCTCCGATAGAGAGTGCTCTTGACTTGTCTTATGACAAGTTCAAGAGACTTTAGGTTCCTTTTATGATTTAATTGATGAAAGAGCAAAATAAACATGAAATAGATAGCATGCAAATGATGAGCTCAAAGCTAGGAATTAGTAAGAGTAAAAACTAAGTCTAATGAAGCAAACCAAGCTAAATAAAGATAACCAAACGACACAAGACACACTCCCCCAAATAGGGGAAGTAAGAAAAACATGGGAGGATTGACCCCACTAGCTTTTTTAATTAATGATTTACAATATTTGGGATTTTAACCCTTGAAAAGAAAGTTTGAAAAATAATGAAGCCTTAATGGCTTTTTGTTGTAAATGAAAGTTTTCTATGGCTAGGGTTTAAGAGGCCATCAACGTACTGAGGTTGAAAGAGAGATGCATATAGTTCTGCAAGTATATATAAGGAAGTTTGAGAGATTAGAATGGTTCATACCTTAACAAATGAAGGTTGATCCAAGCAGCCCTTCAATCCTCTTCTTGCTCCTCTCGCTCTTCTTGCTCCAAGAGACCTGCAAAATGAATTATACCTTCCTCAAACCAATATGACCACATATAAAGCAATGATAATCAAATAAACATGAAACAATGATTTGACTAACATCATCATATGATAATAAACAAAGATTCAATCACACATTGAACAATAATTTGGAAAGAAGAAGGACATCACATCTTATTAATCTTGAAAACAAGTACAAATATACCTTCTCTTCAAGTTGGGCACTTCACGAAACCTTGATCTGGTTCTACTGCTTCTATTCTCCAAGGAACTCAGCTCCAAGCTTTGCAACACAAGGAGATAGCTTCTAGGGCAAAGGTGTGGGCAAAGAGAGTCCCAATTCCTTCAGCATAACAATGCAATTTTCAAGTCCCCTCTCATGGACCTCCCTACCTCTATTTATATGCTTTATGAAGAGTTAGGGTCGAAGACAAAGTAGTTACAACTGAAGGAGTTAGTTGCATAACTACCCAACTACCCGAATTTCAAAATACGTATTTTTTTTACATTTTTGGGAGGAAGACCCGAGTTGCAGAGACATCAGTTGCGTATGCAGGAAGGTATACACGGGTTGCAATGCAAAAAGTCGTGTATTTAAGGCATACGCGAGTATTATATATAGCAAGTTACGTACATATGCGGGTTTCCTTAAGGAAACACGCATATACATAAAAAAACTCATTTTAAGGGTATTTCTGGGCATTTTTAGACTTTGGTGTCTTCTGGAAAGTTTTAGCTAACACAGATACCTTTCCAACGGTGCAGAGATGAAGTCAAACGAAGTTACAGAACTCTAGATATGGGTCCTCAAAGTTAGGTGTTTTTTCAGTGACTTTCAATGACTTTCATGAAGTGTCGTCATGGAAGTGTCGACATGCGACGAAATCATGGGAAAGTGGTCACAGGCAGAGATGTGT
>LPNX011182901.1:158976-194276 GCA_001517045.1 Pseudotsuga menziesii
AAAAATGAAATTATAATTTTTATTTAAAAATAAAACTAAAACTTTTTAAGTTTTTAACCTAGACTTACGGTTTACCTATTTATTTTACCTGTGCGCACTGAGTTTTCCCATGGCGCACTCCAAATCGCGTTGTTCTGTGTATTTCCTTTCACCACTGAGTACATTTAACGATCGACTTTTCAGTGATAATATTCTACTCTTCACTGACGTGATTCTCTCAAAACAAACCTTTGTACCAAGAGCCATATCTTCTAAGATCAATAGCATTCTACCATTACACAATTGCTGTGATGTTTGAGTGCCTGTTGAGACAAATCTGTGGAGCCCCCTCCAGGCAGACTCCACCCATATTAATTGGCATGACGCAGCCAACTGTTCATTGACGTGACGCATTCTCGGTTGCACAAGGCAGGAATCGGGATGCCCACAAGTCTCAAGCATACTTTAGCAAGCGGTGGGACATGGATGTAATGGAGCTAGTGCTCCGAAGTATCCCTTTCAAGACCTGCGATTGTCTTGGTGCCTGAGTTGAATTTTTTTGTTTGGGTATCTATGAAATGTGTACATAATAGCAGAATTTTGGTGTGCTCAGACTGCCTGTTCCATTTGCTCTATATCTTTTGCTCTTGGCTGATCAATTTCAGTGAGAAGTTTCATTTCCTCGTGCACTACCTCCATCGTGTCTTCAAAAGTTCAACTTCCTTCCTGTGAGCAGTTATTAAAGACTCCTCTTGCTCAAGTATTTGAATTTATGTGCCCATCATGTACTGTTGACTCAATTTCTTCCTTGCGTCTCACATAAGCAACACTTGAAGCAGATTCATCTATATATTGCTGTTTTCTGTTATAAACAGCACTTGAGACATCAGGTTGACATCTTCTTAGATTGCTAGCACCCCTGCTTCTCAAGTTTCTGTTCTCTTGTTACCTTCTGGCCAGTTGGAGAAACCATTTGTGCCTAGTTTTTGTCATACACATAATTGGATTTTGCAGTTGCCAAAGATAATTTTTTACAGTTAACAGAGCTACCAATCTTTTCTCTTGGATTGGATCTATCTGTTTCTCCATAATTTAAAGTCAACCTAGTTTCATTTTTGGTATTGAATAGTTTGAAGATAAATTAGAAGAATGTCCATCCACATCTGCATTAAGACCATGATACGGTGGGCTTTCTCCTCTGTCAATTTGCTTCCTCGGAAGGGAATGTGGATTTGATCATTGTCAAGAGCCCGTATGAACTATTTCAAAGCCAACAAGCCCTTATTGATCTCTGCTCCCTCCATCCTTGTTCGTCGATAATTGTCTGTTCTGTCTGCACTGCGCTCACTTCCAGCCAGATCAGAAAAAAAAAGCTTCCCAACTGTCTTTCCTCATTTTGCCTCATTGCCACTGATGTGTCTTTTAACAACCAATTGTAATATAGCATGAGATCTTGAAGACTCTTCATTGGCACCTGTTGAGCCACTGTTAAAGGGTCAAGCCTTTGTGGACAAGAAGATGTTTGGTGCATAGATAATATTCTCGTGGATCTGTGCATAGCGAGCGATGGCCAAGATCATCCGCAGCCATATTCAATTGATGACAAAAACGCTGAAATCATTGGAGCATCATCAATCACCAAAGGACTCAAAGGACTCATCGGTAAAGCATTCATTTAGGAGACCAATTCAGCTTCATATTCAACTTCAAATTGTAACTTGCAAATAGTTATTTTTTAAAGTTCACTTGTACTTTGGTACTTGCAATAGTTGCTTTTGTAAGTTTACTTTTAGATTTAAGTTTGAAGTAATCATCAATATACCCGTTACCCGCGGCTTTTTCTATCAATCAGGCCCTTTTGGAACAATCTATCATTCATGGGTCAGAAGTGGCCATATAACGTTATGAAATGGCCTTACAAGCTCAATGTTTAACAGATAGGATGAGGGCAACTAATAAAGAACGGATCGGATATCTATCAGCTACGGGATCACAAAGGCAGGATAACAGATACGACATGATCTCAACTGAGTTATAGTTGCAAATGGGTACATTCTTTGTAGAAACTGACGTCCTTCATTTCTTAAGTTGAAATCTCAATTGTTGATTATTATTGGTAAATGGTGAAGTAGCAAGAAGCTCTTTAAGGTCTCAGTCATAGTTATATATATTATGTTGGCGAATATATCGTCAAGAGTTCGGAATATAACTTGTTGGCAATATCAGAGAAAATATCAGAAAATATTGAGAAAATAATTTTAGAGATGCCCCCCCTATGTTAAAATTTAAAGACCCCGACGCCCCCCCGCCCCCCCGCTCCCTAAAATACCCCAAAATTTGGGGGTGCCTCTACACGTCCCCAATGTGCGTTTCCCCGCTCCCATGGCCCCCCGTCCCGGATACTTGGTGGAACACTGGATTTAACCTATTGCCTGCAATAGAATGAAGGATGAACTAGAGATTTAAGTTTTTAACAATGTACATTCTAGTCATTAAAATCCTAGATTTAAGTTTTTAACAATTTACAAACTTACAAAGAACTTAGAAGGTTGTAGTCTTGTAGAACGTACCTCTTTGGCTCCCGCTCTCCAATGGTGGCAAGCTGCAACTTTCTCCTCTCCTCTTCTTCTCTTCTTCTTTTCTTCTCTTCTATTCTCCTCTCCTTTTCTCCTTTCTTCTCTTGCAATGTGACAATGAGGTAGGAGGAGAGGGCTTTATCCCCCAAAGCCCTCCTCCTTCCCTCCAAAACCCCTTCTCTTTTCCGCGGGCGTGGGCAACATTAAAAGGAGGAAGCGTGAAGGGAAGCATCGGGGAAGCGTTTTAGGAAGTGTTGGGAGCAAACACGGGAGCGAAGAGGAAGCGTTTTGGGAGCGAGGCGGAAGCGAATGCTTCCTAATTTCACAAGGAGTGAAATTTTTTAGGAGGAAGTGCGCTTCGCCAAACGCTTCGGATCGGGACAGACTGCGGAAGTGCGCTTCTCCTTAGCTCCCGCAACGCTTCGGTCCAAAGCGAGCTTCCGGAGCGGGGGCGAGGGGGGCACTTCCCCACAACATAGTCCTGATCCCTTACTTGGATCTGATGGTTCCTTGATCAAAGATCAATTTTTGAAAAGTATTTTGCCCCCTGTAACTCATCCATTAATTCATCAATCCTGGGGATGGGATACCTGTTTTTGATGGTTTTTTTTTTTGAGTGCTCTGTAATCAATACACATCCATGAGGTGCCATCTTTCTTTTTAACCAAAACCACTGATGATGCAAAAGGACTAGAACTCGGCTGAATATATCCTTGTACCTTTTGGGATGTCTGTATGGAGTGGTGACAACTTCTTGTGTCCCCTCCTCTAACTCAATAATGTGCTCAAATCCCCTACTTGGTGGTTGACCTGTTGGAAGATCTTCTAACACCCTCTCATGTTTCTGTAATAGTGTCTGAATATCTGCTGGATGTTGGGTGTTGTTATCGGGAGGTTTTCTAAAAGTAATAAGGCATTCGGTTGACCATTCTATGTCTCCATGTTGGAGTATGGACTCCATTCTTTGTGATGACACTAGTTTGGGGGGATAAGTGTTCATGCCCATCAAGACTACCCGTTTTCAATCTTGTCCCTGGAATTCCATTTCCATAGCCCTGTAATCTATAGTGTGTTTCCCTATTGACTAGAGCCATTGAACCCCTAATACTATATTTGTATCAGCTACCTTCACTACATAGAATGAGTCGATCATATTGTAGTTCCCTAATGTGACATTCAGTTTGGGAATCCAATGGTTGCATTCCATGCTATTATTACCTGCTACTGCTACGGTGAATCCCTCAAATTTCTCCATCTGAATACCTCGCTTAGCCACCCATGCTGCATCAATGTAGTTGTGGGTTTCCCCCCCATCAATTAACATACCTACCCTATGGCCTTGTACTACTCCCTTGACCCTGAGAGTATGAAACCTGGGTACCCCAGATAATGTAGCAATGACTCCTCTTGGTGTTTCTCCCTGAAGTGACTCCTCTTCTACTACCATCAATTCTTCAGGTGTTTCCTGTTCGGATTCCTCCCTGTCAGAGTAGACTTTCCATATAGTGAGCATTTTCCTTCTCTATGCACCTGTGGCCTGTAACCCATGGTTCGTGACAAGTCAAACACAATTTCTTCCTTCTCAAATCTTTCCTTGTGTCATTGTCCAACCAACTTTTCTTTGGCCCTTCCTGTTGAAAAGGTTTTTTGTCTTTGTTTTTTACTGGGAAGTTTGTTTTAGTGGGAAACCTATTCTTAGGGACCGAGTCTTGGAGATCTTTGGTTCTGCTGATCCCATCCTGTAGAGTGGATGGTTTGTAGGCTTTCACCCACCCACGTAAAGGTTCTGTCAAGGCCTCTGAAAATAACATAATCAACCTGCTCTCGAACACATTTGTTACCATAACCGCTATTCTATGAAACTCTGATATGAAGGCCTCGGCACTGCCTGTCTGTTTGAGTTGTGCTAACTCTCTAAAATATATCTCCAGGTCCCTTTTGTCAAACCGCTCCATGAGCCTCTGTGTGAAGTCATTGTAGGAACTGATGGTGTTGTGACCCAATGTCACTAGCCCATGGTACCTGTTACCCCCATGTTCACATGGGGTCCAGTCTTTCAGTACTTTCTGCAGGAGTCAGAGTACTTTGTTGTTGGTTCAGCTTCGATTTGTCCCAATCCTTGATGGGCCAACTGTATTATTTTCATTTGAATAAACTCCAGAAGTCAGAATCGGGGTTGCCTTTGGAAGTGGAAGTTAGATACTCCTTGCAACAAAGCTACCTGGTGTTTACTGATGGTTCCAGAAGCCTTCACAGTCGTAACACATCAAATTCTCAGCACTCTTTACTTGGGTCTTCAACGTTTCATTTACCTACTGGAAGAAAGCTTAAAATAGTCGCAGTGTAAGGCAACAACCTTGTCGGAAAAGACAGATCTCGAAAGAGTGATCCTTATGTTAAGCATCAGTATGGGAAGAACATTTGCAGAACAAGATCAATTTCACGAGGTGTCAGCCCCATTTTGGACGAAAAATTTGAGTTTAACGAGATTGAAGGTGACTAGTGTTTGAAATTAAAATGTTACGATTTTCTTGGAGCAGAGAGTATGCATCTTGTTGAAGGTCGACCTTTACTCTGTCCAGCACATCCACCTGCAAAATCAAGGAAAATGTAGTAGCTCGAATTGTGAGGATTCATGCACATAAACATTGGAGGAGTTGTTGTGACTTAGGGTTCTCGTCCACACCACAACACAACGTGTATTTTTCCTTGGGTAACTGATTACACTTATAGTCGATTTATCAACAATTTACGGCATACAAGGAGCTTCTCGCAAGTGATTGATTGCATTTTCGTTATAAAGCAGCTGAACACCGTCCTCTGCAGAACTCATGGCTTTTCATCCTGGCAGCTAGGTTTATTTTTGAGAGCTGACAGAGTTTGCCGGATTTCACCAAACCAGTGACCCGCATCTTCATCAATTTGTCGATAGCATGGAGGGTTCGTTTGTTTTGGCGATGGCAGCCGATAGCGTGGAGGAGCATATCAATGTTTTTGCACCCGCGCTTTTTTATTTTGTCCCTGACAACCGACGAAGTTCCACGCTTGGATTTGCTGGAGCAAAGGAAACCGATTACAGTGATTGTCAGTGGTATTGTTGGCTTGACTTGTTAAAATTTCATGGAGAGAGCTGTGCTGTGGCTAACAAAAAATCAACATTTGATTGCAAGCAATCGCTGGGATCTGAACTGCATGATCATGTGGATTTGGTCTTGAGCGTTTTTCAGGGATCGCTGGTATCACGGATGAATTGCGTGCAGCTGAGTCGTTGAGTAAATTTTTCTTTTTTCCTTTGGCAGCCGATGGTGTCTATTGGAGCAACTGAATGATTCCAAACAATTGTTTAGAATGGTGATGGGAATCCTCATTTGCCACGCGTTCGTGACAACCGATAACATATTTGGGATATGCCATAACGTAGACTTGGGTGGGTTTTCTTTCTGTTAGTCATTGATAAAAATAATTTTTTTATCTAACAGTTGCCCAATCTAAAGTCACCTTTAAGCCGTTGTATGGGAAGGCCACGACTTGTGGGAACCCACGTGGAAGTAGCCACTCGAGTCTTTTGATCTGTTTGCATTTTTGTTGGCCATGTTTGGTTGAGAACAAATAGCTTAGGTGGTGGGATCATATTGTCGATGGGAGAGAAAAGTGGGTCTATCCACCTTTTCTTGTTTGATTTGTTATTATTTTATTATTTTACTTTTTGAAAAGAAATGAAGAGAGAGGATTTTTGGGTCTATAAAAGTGACCTACTTTCTCCTTTGTAAAGATGGAAAAACTGGGAGGATTTTTCCCTAGGGTTTAATAGAAAAATACTGTTTCGGGTTTCATGATTGTTCAATTGAGTGCTCTCTATGGTGTGTGGCATTAACTTGTGTTATTGAGCGTTTGTTGCTAGCTGCTTTTCCTCTCTATGTTTGCGTCGGGGACCATAAACAAATGCTCCCGTCCTATTGGAAGGTGGAAAACCTAATAGTTGCTAGCCTTTCCTCTTTGTGAGCGTGCATGCACTGGTTCGATGCTTACATTTTATCAAGCTTGATTGTGTAGCATCTCCTTTGTTTGCAAAGTGCATCTTCTGTGTTTAGGAAGAAGAAGATCTAGTAGTTGCCCCTCTGACACAAGGCCCTCGTGGGTTCTCCCTTGACTCCATTTCGCCCTTTAGGTATATCGACAATGGTCCATTAGTGGGGCTTTGATCCTTCCCTCCTTCCATCAACCATTCAAATACTCTTATGCTACAACCATTTCTCGAAGGCAGCTTCTTCTGATCACCCTATCCGCAATTGTTTCCTTCCTTAGCGATCTTAACACTAGGGACGCGCCCCTTGAGTTGGAGAAGAGGCAACCTGAAGTGAGGAAGAGAGGAGCGTGGTGACAGTGGTTGCTCTTTTCATAGTTGCCATCGGGCCGGTGTGCCTAATTTTGGGCTTTGACACACGCACGCCGACCAGGAGCGGCAACAGTACCACCACTCATGGGCCTCTTCCCCCAAATGTAAGGTAGCCAATTTAATGGCATCTGTCTCCGTCATAGGGTTGAGTTGGAAGTAAGTATCCAACTTCTGGACCCATATTCTTGGTGAACACCCGCGAGTCCCATCAAAGTTAGGGATGGTTAATCTGCCCAAGGTTTTCTGCAATTCATAATTCTGGGTAAACCCTCTGTTAAAATTCTTGGGTCGGATCCTGCTTTTCATATTGCAGAAGTCTGAAAATGACATCGTTGCATGGAACTCATCTCCCAAATCCCTGTACTCCTGTAAGCCCCAAATGGTTCACTCGGTTCTGCTGGCATAACTGGTCCTGCTACTGCATTCTCCAAGAAGTGAGGCATAGTAGGTTTGCTGGAAGGTTTGTTATAGATATGAGGCGTGTTTTGCATATTAGTGTATGCATGTTTCTGGCTACTACTGGTAGATCCTCTATCTACTGGTGAAAGAGGTATACTACTACAACCCGGTTCTAGCTTGAGAGCCAATCTGTTTATGGCATGCAATACTTCTTTCTGCCCTTTAGCTTGGTCATTCAATGCACTCACCAAGTTGCGAAATTCCAACCTGTCTTCCTCTTCTCCCATTCCTTTTCCTCTGTCAAAGTGTATACCTGTTGGGTCCATGTCTGAATTTGTATCCTCTAATTGAATATCTTCAAATTCCTGCTCCTTAGTGTATCTACTCTTCCTTCTTCCATAGGTTACAAAAGTATATTCTTATGGATTCATTTACTTTTCATACTCAAGCCCACAACTGGCAAGGAACATGCTCTGATACCACTATAATATTTCAAACTGATATTCTTCTCTTCTTGCCATTTGTGTTGTTTATTCATACACTCAAGATGGTGCAAAAATACTGAATAAACGTGCATGCAAAGGTGCTGTGCCAAATGGCCCTAAAATATATCTAAACTGGAGAGATTATAGGGCTAAGATTTTCAGGAGAAAGATATACACATATCACAGATAAATAAGCTGATAGTACTCCAGAGATACGTTGCATGCAAAGTGTGTTGGAATGTAGTGCTGCTATCCTCAGTTTGATGCCCAACTACATGTGTGCCCCCTTCAGGAAGATGTTGACGTTTTTGGAGGAGGATGTGCCCGCTACTGCTGAAACTTTGTCGGGATGTTGGTCTTCACCTGCTGGAGATACTGGTGGTCACAAGCAAATGTTTTACCTTCCCTACGGCACTTAGCAAATTGAACTAGCTGTCTAGGGCCTACATCCCCTTCACCCACGTTTCTGCTATTAGCTGCTCCAGTTGTGCAAACAGGAAGCTGATAATCACCCAATGCCGGGCAATGTGCCTGCCGAGAAATATGAAGCCGACATGCAGAGGAAAAACTGAGCTTTAGGGTCCCAACGAATTCTTCTGGGGGTTTCCAGCTATTCCCTAGCTACAAAACGTGAACCTGCAAATAGATCTTCTGTGTATTGGATCACTGAATATGGAAGAATATGATGAATGTCGATAGTAGACTTGGATGGCCTACCCTGAAAGAGATTAGGGCAGATAGATTTCACTGTCGAAACCCTTGTTAGTTGAAGATTCCGTCTTCAACCCCAATTGCTGCTGTTGCTATTGCTCAAAAACCCGAAATCAACAATAATAATCATAGATTCCTTCTTTGGTCCAATAACCCTTCTTAAGTAGCTTAGCGTGTATTTTTAGGGTTTGCATGCCATTTTTAGGGTTTATGCGTCACTTTTGCGTGCATGCAATTCTAATTTCATGTTGACTTTAAGCCTAAAGAAATAAGGCTTTCTTTACCATACTGATGACTTAATACTGAATGAATGCCTTGTTCTGGTCTAAGTATCAAATGTCCTCAGTCAATTCCCTTTTATGCAGTACCCGCTCGAACCTATGGGAATTAAGTAGGTTAGTGGGTGTTTTGGTGCTTAATTAGAAGAGGACATTACAACTTAGCAGCTTGTACAACAAGGTCATGGCAAGGAAGGAGGTGGGGGGAAATCAAGAAACAAGCCCAAAGACTTCAAAAGAACTTGCAAATTAGTTAAAGAGCACCCTCAAGAGGAGACACCACTTCCTAGTGGTCATACACAAACAGAGGACCCAAAAGGACCCTTCAAACAACCCTAAAACACCCCAAACATGCCCATAAATGATGAAAAAACACTAAAAAAAGGAACTCGTGAGTTTCCTTGGGCAAAGTAGTGAGTGCCACCTAGAACTCTCAGGTTTCCTTAAGGAAAGGCACGAGGACATCCAGAACTCGCTACTGTATAGTGTAACAACTGCGAGTGGGTGGTGGAAGGCCTGAAAAAGGCCAGAAACAACCTTAAACATGCAAAGGAGGTGTCCTAACAGGCTTAAGAGTTACTCCTAACTTGTAAGAAGGACCTGAAACCTTAAACACACTGGAATACAAAGGCAAGGAGACCCTAAAACAGACAAGGCTCCCCAACAGGGTCGCTAGTTCTGTTTTAGGGAAAGTGTTCCTATGGCTGGGGGTTAAGAGGCCACCAACATACTAGGGGTATAAAGACAGGTGTATAACGTTCTGCAAGCAAATATAAGCAAGATTTAAAAGGTAAGAAAGGTTCATACCTTATTTACTGAAGGCTGATCCAAGTTTTCCTTTAGCCCTCCTCTTGCTCCTCAATCCAAGAGACCTGCAAAACAAGCTTCAACATTCCTCAAACCAATTGGACCACATGTAAAGCAATGATAATCAAAATAATATGAAACCCTAATCTGATTAGTATCAACATCTGATCATAAACATAGACATAACATCCATTAGACCATGATTTGGAAAGGGAAGAACATGACATCTTTATTAATCAAGTGGAAGAAGTACAGATTTTACCTTCTCCTCATGCAAGGCACCTCGTGAAACCTTTGATTTGGATCTCCTGCTTCTCTTCTCCAAGAATCTTAGCCTCCAAGCTTTGCAACACAAGAAGATTGCATCTAGGGAGAAGGTAGGGGGAATGAGAGTCCCAATTTCTCCAACATAACAATGCAAAGGCCAAGTCCTCTTTCACGGACCCCTCTCCCTCTTTTATATACTTTTCTGAAGAGTTAGGGTTGAATAGGGATCAATTACAACTGAACGAGCAATTCCAAAACCACTCGAACCACCTTGGCTTCGAGATTTTTCCATTTGTTAATATTTTTTGGCCACTTCAGGGTATACTCGCGGGTTTGCTTCACAAAAGGGGTGAGTGAAATGGGTAAACTCGCAGGTTTTACTAGGTAGATTCGCAAGTGGGTCAAAAAAGTCAATTTTTAGGGTAGTTTCATGCATTTCCAGGGGTTGGTGTCTTCTGGAAAGTTCTTCCTTGTTCTGATACTTTTCAAATGGTCCAGAGAAGAAGTTAAACGAAGTTACAAAACTCTAGATATGACTCCTCCAATCAAGGTGTGTTTTCAGTGACTAACATTGGCTTTTCATGAATTGTCGTCATGCGAAGGAAGCATGTAAAAGTTTTCATGGGCAAAGATGTGTCATTTTAGGCTATAACACTAGGTGCGTGAAAGGTGGCAACAAACAGTACAAACACAAGTGATCCATTTGGGCTAGACCTTTTACACATATAATAGGATGCCATGTCATTTTGCAATCATCATCTTTTGACTATGGGCAAATGAGATGTACAAGATAAAAACAAGCAACAAAAGAGTCCTTTAGTTGGATCATGGAATCGAGGATTCCCTAGGCCTTTTTCATCTTCTCTCTACTGATCATCTTGTGCAAACTGGGTTGTAATTGGCCCCATACTTATGTTGTAATGATCCTCTTAATGCTGCAAGGAAGTAAAAATGACCTCTTTACTATGTTGCAGGAAAGACCTAGAATGGTGGTGTACCAGTCCCCGAAATGCTTGGAAACATGGAGAAAGTAGAATTTCACATCTTATTTAAAATTCAGTAGACTTAATAGTATTCGGTATATCAGGATTGGTAGGATTGTAGTGTTTCTACTGGATTCTATCATGTATGAGGGTACAGGGTTGACATTAGTCAAAACCACCAAGCTTTAGGATTTTGCATCATTTTATCTTCTTGTTCTAAAGTGTCATTTATGTGTATCATTCTTATTTTTGTTGTTTATTTTCTTGCAAGATGACGAGTTATTTAAAAAGAAACTATAGATCTATATTTTGGTTTTTTTAACAACTGTGTTTTCCCAGATGTACCCATTTTTTTTTTTGGGGGGGGGGGTCATGTTTCTAGATGTTCCCATTTTGGAAACTTGGAAACGTTTCCAATTTTCCTGCGACTTAGCCTCTTTACCACTGCTCTGTGCCCATAAACTGTTTATTAGGGCTTGTCATGCCTCCAAAACTACCAATATTTGCTTGTTTGATTCTGTCATGTCCTCAGTATCCCTGATTTGCCCTCTTTCTAAGGATTTTACCTCACATAAATCGCCAAGATTAATTGAAGAGTGTGCCCAATTATCACACTTGGGTACCCCTACACAATAGGGGGTAACACGAAGCTTTCATCAATATCGAGTTGACATGCCTGGCAAGCAAGGGCTTATGAGATCCAGTGTTATCGGAAATGGACCGGAACCGACAAAACCGACCGGTCTGACTGGTTTATAGGGTTGGCCAATTCGGTCGGCAAAAAAAAATCATAAAACCGGATTTTTTTCCAAATCGGGTACCGAACTGGCCGGAATCGGTCAAAACCGACCGAACCGGCCTGTCTAGACTGGGGACTCACGAAACTCAATTTAAAAAAAAAACCAGAAAATAGAACTTTGTTGATGTACTTTGGAGCCTCTTTGTTAATGTACTTGGGTCCAGAACCTCAGAGATGTATTGCACTAGGTGCTATTTTGGATATTTGCACCCATATTTGCTATATATATGAGAAACTCTGCATATTTCTGTATTAATGGTTTGGATTCATATGTATGCACATGAATATATATGTTTTTTACAAAATATGAATATTTTATGTATTTTTTAGTCAGCCAGTTTTTTACCCGGTTTTTTGCTGGTTCCAGTCTGGTTCACATTTTGGGCTTCGCCGGTTCGATGACCGGTCCGGTTTTGATTACATTGATGAGATCTGACACCGCCTGATCTAGACATACAAAACATTCAATGAAGAAAAGTTTCCGACAGAGTGAAGAGATAACAATTGAGATGTCAACAAATACAATATGAATGGATGAACTGTCCTGATAGTTTCCAATGCTTTCAAACCCGTTTATAATAGCCTATAATTGTCTTCTAATCCAAGCAGACTTCTTCTATGTGCAGGCCACGCTTTTCAAGAGCTGAATCTTGAATTGTACTATTTTATCATCTATGCAGACTCAAATGTAGACTGCAGGGTAAATGTGCAGGTTCTTATTGTGGAGGCATAGGATGGCGAGAAACTGCCAAAATGCTCAAAATTTCCATCCTAATGTGGCCATTGAATCCTATAAAAGGAAACTGAATCCTATTAGGGCAGATCATTATACACAAATGTCAAGTATTATTATCTAAAAGCACAAATAATGGCCAAGAATTCACAATAATAAATTATCATGAATGACTAGAAGGGTGGGGTATTGCTAATAGTCATTGCCACACCATAGTGATCACAGCCAATGTGTAGTCATCTTTAGTGTCCTGTTCGACAATCACCAAGTTAATTTAGCTCCCTCTTAAGGCACCTGTTAATGCGGTGTCCAATCATTTAAGGTCCCAGCATATAATTTGATCCACATTAATCTAGCACATAGTTACCTACATGTTCTGGGATTATTTATCCTGTAAGTGAGGTTCCTGGGGCTTATCATGATTAAATTATGATTCTTCGGGTCTTTTAGCTAGCCATAGTTAACAATCAACCATAATTAATCAAACTAAAACCCATGAGTTTCTCATGGGCCTTCATTGTACTATTGCATGGGCTGTAAGGTTCACTCAGTCCACTTGCTTGATTAAGAACTCCTCTTTGAATCTGATAAAAAGGGTAGAGAAATAATGATCGCATCCTTGGATGACTGCAGGCATGCAACTATTCTCATTTGATAGAGATTGTATTATTTCCCTTTATAAATTAATACTTATTCTTATATTGCTTCTTTGTTCATGAAATGCAGATAATCTTGCTGCAAACTTCAGTAGGGAACTTGCAGACTATATAATCTACATCATTGATGTTTCTGGAGGTGATAAGATTCCTCGTAAGGGTGGACCAGGGATTACCCAAGCAGACCTTCTTGTATGTATAATGTATATTTTATTTAATATTTTCAGGTCAGAAACATGGAGCTTATAAGGTTTTCATAAGACATTTTCTTTCTAGATTACTATGTCAGATGCATGAACAATGTCTATTGCAGAATTCAATGTGCACAATGTCTTTAATTCCATCCATTTAGAATCTTCCTTTGCAATTATCATTTCAGATGTTCATATGCTAAAAATGGTTTCTAGAACTAAAACTGCTATCATTTTGTCCAGGTTATTAACAAAACTGATCTTGCACAAGCAGTTGGAGCTGACTTGAAAGTTATGGAGCGGGATTCACTTCGGATGCGTGATGGAGGACCCTTCATTTTTGCGCAGGTGACACAAAAGAAAGACTGCTGCTTGGTTGATATGATTCAGATATATGGAATCATAAGGAAGCGTTTGAGTGCATTCCTTCTCTTTCGTTTTTCACCCATGATATTTTAGAATTTTCACCTGATCTTAATTAGTAGAGCAATGAAAATATGGAGAAGTAAGCAATTTAAGTGCTATCTAACTTGTACAAACTTTAAAAGGCCTCATATATCTCTAATGGGTAGTTTATTTTCAATTTTTTAACTTCCATGTGACTCAGCTAGAAAACCTGAATAATTGAAATAGTGGAACATCACACATTCTTTCTATACATTGTCGTAGTTATTTGCTTGATACTAGATAGTAGAATTTGATTAGAAGGTCAACTTTATTATGGATCCTATTTAGGTAATTTCTTCTAGAAAGAACACAGGACAATTGATGATACCTTATAGTTTGTTTCATAAAATGCTCAATTAAGGGCATCCATGGAATGTGGGGTATATCGACAATGTTGGCAGTGTCATATTTAGATTTATATGTTGAATATACCTATAGTATTTAAAGACTCACATGATTTCTTTAAGAGACAAAAAGTTTGGAGAGGTGAAATGGTTTTGCACTTCAAAAGCAACTAGTGTAGATCCATCTTAACTCTAAATCTATTAAGGATTGAGAGGGATCAAAAAGAGATCAAAACAAATCTCTCGGTTCTTGTTACTGTGCAGTTTGCACTAGGATGATCACAAAGGCTCAAGACGGAGATGATCACTTGAAAGACTAGAAGGGCTAGGGCCTTGCGAAGCATTACTCCATTCGTCTTCTAACTCTTCTTGGTTCCCTGTATCTCCTTTGCTCATGGTCAAAAGATGATAATTGTAAAATGACATGACATCTATATTATGTGTAAAAGGTCTAGACCAACTATGACACTTATAGTAAAAGGTGCTATGGAGTGCTTTTTTACTGAGATAAATATAGATACTAGTGATTTAGATTGTCAGATCTTTTTCACTTAATCATGCCTCCAAAGCCATTGGCATCCTTATTGCATCTACCATAGGCTGGCATCTTAATCTTTGGTCCTTTGTCATGCATTAATAAGTCTATCACCAGGATTTTGTATTTTTCGGTTAGCATTTGTCCCTTTGGGGGTAAATGTTGTAAAATTAAATTAAAATGATTAACAGGGTGTCAAAAACTACGCTATTGGAGTGGGAAGCAAGATCGGAGTGAAAAACAAGATTTTTAGAAGCTTCCGGGGTGGGAGCATTTTCTGGAGCATTTTTTATATAATATATATTTTTATATATTTTGACGCATATATGTCGACAAAATCATGTAGAATGTTAAATTAGTTACAAAAAGCATAAAAACATGGATTAAACCATATAACATCAATCATCTAGTAGTTATAACCTATAACTTATAGTATTGCCATCAAATGATTAGCCATAACATCAACCATTTTCAATATATAACATTTGTCATGACTCATCAAACTCATCACTAAAGTTGTACTTGTAGCAAACTATAACAGAGAACATCAACCATGGAATGAAAGGATTCACGAAGCACATATTCATTAGTAATTACCTAACAGTTATAATATGCTTTCAGGCAGTCAATAGTGTAAAGTTGCAACAATGAGCTTTAAAGGTAGGTTGAGCTTCAAACATCAAACTTAAATTGCGATATAATGTTTTCAAAATAGACCATAAGGAATATTAAAGAGTCGATAGTTACAACTGCAAAGTACTGAAAACTAGTAAAAGACAAGTACTAAAATTTCCTCTTGCCATTAGAAACTTTGAATTTCCTTTACCATGATCTATGAGCACTCGGAGTAGGAGTCTCCCTATCCTGAGTACCATTACCATTCTAGAGCCTATATTATTAGGGTCTTAGCCGACCAATAAAGATAATATTAAAATGATAATATAATTATAATGTTACAACTTACAATATATAGGCCTTAACATTATTAATTTATTACATACTTTGAGATCGTGTTCAATATTTTGATTTGGATCATTCTTCATTTCCTGAAAGTAAATGCACGAGCTTTCACCATGGAAATCTTGACAAATGCTTGGTTTGAGTGATGTAGGTGCTGTTCCAGTATTTAGAGGACCACTATTGAAATTTCTTGGAGGAGGCCTATTTTGTCTTTGGTTTCTCTCAACTTGGAGTATCTTGTTCTGCAAAGCGGTAGTTTGTTGAGTAAATTCAATCCTCAACTTGTTTATTTCTTCGAGCATGACACTTATAGCAGTCTCAAGAGCATCACTAATTGGAGGTGAATTCATCTTTGATTTTGGATTAGCATGATTTCTCGGGGTATGTAATATATCAGGATTTTATGACACCCTTTAATTGTCCCGCACCTTTTTCTTATCTGCTTCCAAATGTTGAGAATTGAACATTTTAAAATGAAAAAGGAACTGTTATCACACAACTTGTAGTTGTCCCTAAAGATTCCCATCCAAGACGGTAGAGGAGATGGACAACTAAAGAGGTGACCCAAGAAGTGAAACGGTTCCCAATGCAAGCTAGGAGTCACGTTAACCAAGGCACTCTTCACTTTAGATTATGAAGAATCACAACCAAGGGAGAGACCCTATAACCAATCAAAGAAGATTAGCCAAAGCAAAGGTTCATAGGGGAGTGTGTAAATTGAGTTACGGAAACCAATGCAAGCTTAGGTGAGCCCAAGAGTTTAAGTGTGGTTGAAGAGGCTTAAGATATTAGGAATGTTTCAACCAATGAACGAGTTAGGCCACCTAGGAGGACTAAAGAGATAGATCTAACACCATGAAATGCACAAGTAGGGCCCACTTCCTTAAAATAGGGAAATGATTCAAATGGGTCCCACAAGGTCAAATTAGTGGTGATATGGTGCTATGGGGTGTTTGATGATGTGGATCTATGGATCCAAGGTAAATTAGACACACCCACATATGGGATCTTAGTATATGACATAATCCCCAAGGAGTGCGAATTGACCAAAGGAGACTAGTGCCTTTAGATGGAGGGGCAAATGGAGTCCAAATTATGCCAAATTGTAGATCGGGGTAGTTAAGGCAATTATTAAGGTGGGTTTTAAGTGGCATGCCCCAAGGTAGGTTAGATCTCCATAGATCTAAGCTTGAAAATGCATCACCCAATGACCCAAGTGGGGCACAACTCTCAAAATGAGGAATGGGGCCCACAAGGAAAAAATCAAAGGAGTGAAGCACTAGGGGTAGGTTATCAAATGAGAGGAGTGCAAATCAAGCGGGATCTCACCTACCCAAGTGAGAGAACTAGCAAAACTCACCCAACCAAGGAGTGCGACCTCACTTAAGGAAGGGTAAGTGCCTTAGAAAATGTGTCAAATGATGCTCGATTGCCACCAAACTATAGATTCGACTTGCCGTGGATGCTATAGAGGTGGGTTCTTTTTATTATTCCCAAAGACAAGCTAGATCCAAGTAGATCTAAAAAAAAGTGAAAAATGAGGGTTTTGAGATCTAAGAGAATAGATGGATAGGATAAAAGAATTTCATACCTCATGGAACATAACTGGAAGATGGAAATGGAAGAGGCTTGTGACGAGGATTACTTCCCACAAAGATCAAATGCCAAACTTTGATGAGCCCTTCTTGCCAACATTTTGCCTCTTTCAACCAAATCGATTTTCCTATTCCTGTCAATCAAGGACACAAAGATCAATCAATCAATCAAGAATGGAAAGAGATGCATACAAAGAGATGAGAAACATGAATTGTTGGTACAAAAGACAAAACAACTCCCTGTCACCCAAAACGTCCTCTTAAAGCTTGAAGGGTAGGCCTCCCCACCAAATCGCACCCCTCCAAAATGTCTTCTTTGCCTGCAATACAATGTTAGTTGAAGGTAAAATCAAGATGGCCACCAATGTGTGTCAGTGCAGAGGAAGAAGCATTTACAATCACCACAAGCATTCCAATTCCAAGATCCAAGATGCCCAAGAAAGTATTTTTATTCCAATAGCCCAGAGCCAAAAATCTCAAGATCTCTCCACTGTCTTACAATGAGAAGCTCCTTCCTTTAAATAGGAATGAGAGATAACAAAATCCTAACCACCTTTCAAATGGATGGCTAAGATTAAAAGATCAAAATGTTCTAATCAACAGTTGAGATGAGCTCAACATAAAGTACATGGATCAATCCAATAATATAATATATCAATGGACTAAATCACCCTAGGAGAGGGGATCCCACTCAATAAAAATGAATAAAGCTCATGGTGGGTCTAGGGGGTATTAACTAACACCCCTAGTGTGTCCCCGTGGCATAATTAAAATAAATATAATTTTTTATATGCAAACTAGTGTCTCTGTGAGGAAATTGTGAGCCTCTAAAAGCTCCAGAAAATCATAAAATATGCCGAAGAGATGGATGTGGGTCCACCCAAGTGCTGAAACTGTTGGAGGAGTGGAAGACATCACACTCATAATAAAAACTCATCCCATGCCATTTCCTTGCCTCAGTAGCCCAAATCGAATTCTTCAGTAGCCTTTTTATTATTTTTAATTTGCCTCGGGAAACGTGATATGGCCCAAATTGCCTCCTAGAGTGCCAGCGTTGTCAAACTAAACCCACCAAGCTCTTTGAAAGGGGGGCAATATGGTAAAATTAAGTGGCTGGACCACCCCCTCCTCATACAACGCCCTAGGTGAACCAATCAAATCACCTCTCCGCCCTAGGTGAACCTTTTTTAGAACCATTGCTTTTTGGGCCTTCGAATTTCCGTAGCCTTGGTCCATGCATTTGTTACACGGTTATTTATTATTGAGGCTTCATGCATTCATGTATGTTTAAAAACACTACTTTTTATGAATGTTTTTTCACGAGATATTCATTTCAATATACTACAGAGCCAATTTCATTAGGCTTTCCTTGCATTCATGTATGTTAAAAAACACTACTTTTTATGAATGGGCTCTTTTTCATAAGATATTCATTTCATTTCCAAATACATTGTATTGATGGCAGCGCTATTTGTTTTAGGTTTAGCCAACACAACCTAGGCAACTCAGAGCCGAGACACAAATAAACAGGGAAGCTTATCCAACAAAGAGTCTCTAGTGGGAAAGGGTGTCTATGCCAAAAGTTGAGTAGTAGGTCGGGATGTAAACATAACTGGAAGGTAATGGATGGGTGGAGATAGTGAACAATGAGGCCAACACTAGCAAGCCAAAGTATGGTGGGAATGATCACCTCTATTCTCCCTAAGGAGGGTAAAACCAATGAGTATGGGTCAAGAACTTCTAGGTCTAAGTAGGGACATACATACATAATATCAATACAACCAAGTCCACATATTTATATGACCGTCAAATCATGACACTAGATGCTAAGACATGTCACAAGAATGAGTATAAAAGCAATAATAACCAATCACAAGATAATATCCGCCGAGTCATATACATGTAAATAATCAATCTGAACCAACATCTGTCCAATGAGAAACTACTGCTGTAAGTTTGGGCACTACTGACTGCTCTGCAAATGGATAAATGACTACATCAGTCTTCAAATCTGAGTGTCTTGAGACTCAGTCATGGCATGGGAAAGTACTCTAGTCCATCATCAAATAGTGATCCAGCATAGATGCTCATCTCAACATCTCATATGTAAGGGAACTGGCTGAAAAAGTGTATTGGAATCTGAAAAATAGAATATGGTAGCTCGGCTACTGTATATGTGATAATAGGAACTTACCTTGAAATGTGTTGATATAATATATCAATATAATAGCCTTGTTTGGGATGTGGGTCTAGGGAATCCTTGACACTATTTCGTCAAATCTGCTATGGAATTGGTCATCGGACTCGTTCTTGTTCCCCATACTTATGAGGTCATTCAATAAGAACTAGGGATCCTTATTTTCAGCCTATTGCCACCTAATCCGCACCTCTCGCCGAGAAAAATATTGAACTCACTAGGTGCAGCCTCGAGTCAGGTGAACTGTCACCTTGACATTAGATTTCTTCATTCAGGGCAACACCTAATTGAAGCCAAGGGGTTGGTCCCTTGAAAAAAGAATCTAATGATGTTTTTTGTTTTTTTTAAAATCAACTTCTTAGGATTATTTTAGAGAAATGCAACTAGTTAAAGTAATGATATAGATGCATGATAATATAGAATTGAAGGCCAGTGCCTTTCAAGCAACTTCACACACACTTAGTGTTATCACCAACCTTGTAGTTGCCTATGTGAGATGGATACAGGATTGACGGTAGAGGGGCAAACAACTAAGGAGCTGGAACCAAGATCGCCTCGACTCCCAAGTGGATGGTTGTCACGCCAATTGAGGCAGTCTTCATTTTATGTTGGACCCGATCTACAAACCCAACGCTAAAGAAGACCTACCTAGGGTTGGACCCGATCTACAAACCCAAAAGTAGTTTTTCCAGAAAGGATCAGATCATGAGAAAAGGAGGCAACATGGAAGCTAGCACTAGGGTTTGAAGCAGTGTTGCAAACATCGGCGCGACGAATAAATCGGTAGGGTCTTGGAAACATCGTTTCGGGATATCTTGGCAAAACATCGGCAAACATCGAGAAAAAATCGAAAACTTAAAAAATAGAAAAATATTCATTTTTTTTCAATTTTTTAAACATCTAAAGCAACAATAACATCAAATAAACACATTGCCACATGAATATGGAAAGAAAACCGATATATAAGATATATAAGATGTCTAGAGATACATCACACATAAAAAATGGATCATGTCCCTGAATCCTGAGTCATAAAAAATATAACAAATGTATCTTATGATCATCATCATGACTCATGAGTCATCTACAATGAAATAAAGTAAATAAACTATCGATTCCCTCTACCCCTTTTACGGGAAAAGGTAATTGCTGTGCAAATGGCCTTTTCTCTAGAACTAGAAGTAGGTGCCCTTGAGGCTTGTGGGCCTCGTACTAGACTCTGACGTCCTCTAGAAGAAGACCCTGCAAAATGACGTCCTCTAGAAGAAGACCCTACAAAATGATGTCCTCTAGAAACTGGAGAAGGTGGCCGAAACTGATGTCTTGAAGAATGAGAAGATCGAGGAGGTAGTCCTGCTCCTCTACCAGTACTAGTGCCTGTGCTACCACTGTGTCTATCTCCCTCTAGCTCTGACTGTGGCACACTCCCATAATCGGTGTGAAACTCCTCTGGAACTGGAACATGCTCATCCAAATCCTCTAAGACTGTATGAGTCTCACCATGATCACTATCAGTAGCATGATCATCTTCTAGCCAATCAGGGGCTACCTCCATAACAGGCTCCTCACACTCTGCCCTCCATGCAGCAGTGGTGTCAATCTCATCCAATGAAATGGCCTTCGCATCAACTTTTCTCTCATACTGCTTCACCCACAACCTAAAATTGAAGTGGACGTAGACCAAATGATTAAGGCGTTGAGTATCCAACCTGGAGGAGGATCATAAATCTTAAATCTTAAATTCATAATTTATAAATTATAATGCATAAATTAGAAGGTAAAGTGGCATAAATCTATAAATTAGAATTTAATAATTTATATTATATAATGAATTTGAAAATTTGAAATTCTCTAACCTGTTGCGCTTTTTGGAGTGTATTTTTCAAATACACTCCAATTGCGCTTGCAACTAGAAGAGCTACATGTCTGGCTTAGCATTCAAATGACAAACTTATGTAGAATAGGTACACAACCACCATAGTTCTCCCACCAAGTATCTACAATGAAATTATGAATAAAATAAACATGAGAAACGAAAAATAAAATTTAAAACAAAGAATTAGAAAGAGAAAATGAAATTTAAAATTTAAAATTTAAAGTTGAAAGTTTGAAACTAGGTGAAGCTTACTTGGCATCAGGTTGGTTCTGTCATTTATTGCTATATCAAACCCAAATAATCCTATGGCGCTCTTATACATTTCCAACTCTTGGGAAAGCTGTGTACGCTCAGCTGCGTCAGGTACCATCCTCTGCACACACTCATAGAATCCAGACATAACCTCTCCATCAAATCTAAAGCCATAGGAGTAAGCAAACGAAGGGTTGAGGTATAGCCCTGCAGCATGAATGGGGCGATGGAGTGTGTGGTTCCATCGCGCATCAATCACCGCCCATATCATATGTCGTCTCTCCTGCCCTTGACCTCCCTTGTGCTCATAATAAGCATGTATGGATTTTTTGGCCCTATCCATGGCCTCATATAGGTAGCCCATTGCAGGCTTCTCTCCATCCACCAAGTGGAGAACGCTTACAAAAGGTTCGGTGATGGTGCACACCTCCTTCATCGCACCCCAAAAACTCTCATCATATGCAACTAGCCTAAATGTGGCTTGCCCCTCTGGTCTAGTGCTAAATGATAAAGCACGCCACTCTGATGAAAAGAACATCGCCTGCAAGTCCCACATAGAATTCAAGAGTGACTGAAGAGAAATAAAGCTAGTGGCAAAGCGTGTGATGGCAGGACGCACCAACTCTTTGTCACCTGTGAACTTTCTCATCAAGCTAAGCACTACTGCATGGTTATGTATGAATTTTGTGATGCTCCGTGTTGAATCAATAGTATCCTTGATCCAATCAATCTTGCCTAAATCCTCTAAGATCAAATCAAGACAATGGGCGGCACAAGGAGTCCAGAATAGTGTAGGATACTTGGCCATGAGCATCCTATCAGCAGCGACATAGTTCGCAGCGTTGTCCGTTATCACTTGGACAACATACTGCGGCCCAATCTCTTGGATGAACTCATCCAACAAGCCACATAGTAAAGCCACATCTTTGACATGTGCAGATGCATCCACAGATCTCATGAACATAGTTCCCTTGGGGCAATGAACCAAGAAGTTGAGAAGTGTCCTACCCCTCATCGGTCCAACCATCTGACATCACATTGCATCCTGTTAAGTCCCATTATCTTTGAAGCTCCTCCAATCTGTGAGTGCAATCAGTCTTTTCATCCTGAAGGATGGGCTCTCTCAACTCCTTAGAACTAGGGGGCTTAAACCCCACTCAACTATAGCAGCCGCCTCAAACATGGACACATAAAATGGGTTCTTTGCAAAGTTAAATGGAATAGCACTCCATAACAAGCATCAACCAATAAGTTTGTGTGTGTCTGCTTTTTCCTTTACTTTCACCATGGACCTTATAGAAGGTTTTCCACGAGGGTTGCATCTTGAAGATACCATGAAAGGCGATGTAGACTGCTGTGTGGAGTGGGTATCGATATCTGGGCTTTTCCCACTAGCCCCTACTCCTGCTGCGGACCCGGATCTTGAAGCAATTTGATTCCTCACAGCCTCCTTGTATTGTTTCCTTAGCCTAGTGCCCTCAATCGCTTGTGTGGCCTTAGCAATGAGTTCCGGAGTTGTTTGGTTGCAAGCACCCACATCGTGCCTTGCTATTTGTGCAAGGTGGTATTTCAACCTACTTATCCCACCTGTCATTCTTTTCCCACATAGATTGCAAGTGAGAATTTGTCGATTGAGTGGGTTAATAGGTGAGCCCCACTCCCAAAATGGATCCAAAGCCTTTGGCATCTTGTATATGGAGTTATTATGGACAAAATGAAGCTTGAATCTTGATACTTTGAACTTGAAGTTTGAACCTGAGACAAGAAAAAAAAACGTTTTTTAGCATATGTGATTAATGAAAATGTAAAACACAAGAAGAATTCCAAGAAATATTGAGCATTCAAAAATTAATTTGATGAGGGAAAATAGATAGACATTTTTATGAGGATTTATAAGGATCTACTATCTAGGGCAAGAAAAAAAATGCCAAAACGTTTTTTGGCATGCAAGCAACAAAATACATAATAGCTGAAAAAAATGCTTAAAACCCTATAAAAATCGTTTTTGAAGATGGAGAATTACATGGCAATGTAAATCAACAAGAATCCCTCTTGGAGAAATGAGAAATGATGGGCAAATTTTTTACTTACCTTTAGCTGTGAGAATTGTGGAAAAAAACCCCAAATGGCAAGATCCAATCTTCAATTTGATGCTTGATGGCGAAGAAAATGTTGCCTAAATTCGTTGTTGGTCTCTTGAAACTCTCTTCACTTGCCCTCTTAGACCCTTAGCTCACCTCCCAGTGGATTGTTAGAGTCAAAATGAGCAAAAAAAAAATGAAAAAAAACCAACTTAAAGCGTCTTTTTTCGGCTCTTTCCCGCGCGGCTGCTTTTTTCCTTCGACTCGTGATTTCTCGGGAAAAAATCGGCGATATATCAGAGAAAATCTGGGGCGATTTTTTGGATAAAAATCGATGCGGCGAAAAAATCGCGATTTATCGGACATCGGCGATTTCTCGGCCGATGTTGGTAACACTGGTTTGAAGACCATTTTTTTTCAGATCTAAGGCAATGGAGTCACTTTTAGCTCAGCGTTGAGGAAGAACCACTTAGGGTTGAACCTGATCTACAAAACCCAGAAATGGTTTGCCCCGAGATCAAGCGGTTTGATCTATAATATTTTTTTTGGTTTTTTATATTTAGGGTTTTAAGATAAAAATGGAGATGCAGATGCCAATCGATTGAAATTTGGAAGAAAAGCACTAACCTGTAGATCTTACCTGGAAAACCTTGTAGATGCCTTGATAATGATGATCCCTGCTATCTCGATCAATTTGAGAAGATTTGAGTGAGTTCTATGCCCAACGTTTTGCCCCAAGAAGCCACTGTGCCCTCTCTCCTGCACAACAAACGCCAACCATATCAGATTTGCTGCATCATGAGAAAAAAACAAATGCTACAGAAAAATAGCAAGATGAAATCATAGATCGCATTGATGCTAATGAAAACCCCTGTTATCACCAACCTTGTAGTTGCCCGTGTGAGGTGGATCCAGGACGGATGGTAGAGGGGCAAGCAACTAAGGGGTGGAACCAAGACTGCTTAGACTCCCAAATGGATGGTTGTCACGCCAATCAAGGCAGCCTTCACTTTATCTTATCCAAGTCCAAAACAACGACGGGGGAGACCTGGATCTACTCCCCACAGGAGAGATCAGACCTAGACACCAGAACAGATCAAATGGGGCTTTGGGGTACGTAAGGTGCAAGGTAAATGGAAACCCTAGCTCTAGGGTTTAGGCACTAGCAACTGATGGAGATGACCACTGTCTTGGGAAACGTAACTGTGACAGGGTGAGCAAAGACAGAGTTGGGACTGTCTAGTACCAAGGAAATAGACTCAGTGAAAGATAGGTAACTTGAGTTATCAATGAATGTTGGCAAAAAGAATGGGAGTGAGGTCAATTTAGGGCTAACGCTAGAGATAGGAGATCAGTGTCTTACATGCATTGGGCAATGGAGTCATCATCAGTACAACATTTCAATGAACCCACCTGGGATATACCCTGATCTATGGACCTAGACAAGGAATTGGCCCGAAAGATTCAGGTTATAGGAAAACCAACAGAAGGAGGGCTAGCTCTAGGGTTTGGAGAGGCAGATCTGCAGCTCTAGAGCCACCAGGAGACTATCAGCTCAGCGTTGGAGGGGCAATGAGATCAAGATGGCCCGATCTACAAACCCAAGTCAGAAAATTTCAGGAAAAATCCTGGAAAAGTCAAAATCTGATGTGGGGGCCTAGGAGGCTGAAAGTCATATTTTCAGATCTAGGGCAACCTGGAAGGAACTAGCTCAGCGTTGGGGGTGTTCTGGAGTGCTCAAGCCCTGATCTATCAGCCTAGCCTGTCAGATTTCAGAAAAAGTAAACTCAGGAAAAGTCCAGTTTTCAGTGAGGGCGCTAGGGATGTTTCAGTCTAAAACTCAGATATAGGTCAAATTGCCATGCATCTGGACAGCGTTGAGGGTGATTTGGACTGTGTGGGACCTGATCTATCAGTCTGTGAAGTCAGAAATCAGAAAAAGTCAAAACCCTAACAGGTCAAATTTTCAGTGGGGGGTGTATGCAGTTTTCTGGCTAAAAATCAGATCTAGGTCAAACTAGCAGAAATTTGACCAGCGTTGTAGTAGATCTAGTGAAGGGGAGGCCCAATCTATGAAACCTAGAAGTACTTTGGCCAAAGATCGGACGATTCCCAGATTTAGTGCTTTTTAGGGTTTTTAGTATCTTAGGAGTTTTAAAAAAAAATTGAAGTAAAGCAAGGTACAATGGATTAAGATCTGAAGAGAAGAGACTTACCTGTTAGATCTTACCTGGAAATGCTTGTAGAAGTCTTTAACGTTGATGATCTTTGCTATCTCGATCAATTCTGGAAGATCCAAGTGATTTCTATGACGGATGTAAGCCACAAACTACCAATGCGCCCCCTACCCTACATGAGCAAACGCCAACAATACCAGATTTGCCAATACAAGATAAAGAAACCAAATGCTACAAGAAAGTAAAATGAAGTAATCATAGATCACAATGAAACTAATGAAAACTGCTTGATCCAAGACGAAGAAAACCGAACGAGTTGAGGCCCCCTAGCCAAAACGCCCTCCTGTAGACTAAACAATGATAGCAGAAGACTTTCCACAATGATCGAAAGCAGAAGACTATCCAATCACCATTTGAGAACATCAGATGCAAAGCAGATCCAAAAAATATCCACAGAAAAATCTTTCTATTATTCAGATCCAAGAGCCAAAGACCCTTTACAAATGAGAAGCTCTCTCCTTTAAATAGAAATAAGAGAACCACAATCAAAACCGAATCCTAAACACTTTCAAAATGAGTGGCTAAGATTAAAAGATAAAATGTTCTAATCAATGGTTGAGATGAGCTCAACATACAATACATGGATCAATATAACCATAAAGTACCAAAGTGGACTAAATCACCCATAAAGAGGGTACCCCACTCAACAAGAAATAAATGAAGCACATGGTGGGTCCATAGAGTGTTGACTAACTCCCTTTGGGTGTCCCCATGGCACAATAAAATAATATAATATTTTAATTCTTTGACTTTGCGCCTCATTGAGGAAATTGTGAGCCTCCCAAAAGCTCTAGAAAATAATATAAAAATGCCCAAAAATAGGTGTGGGCCCAATTAGGTGCTGCAACTGCTGGAGAAGGTGTGGAGGACATCACTCTCATTATTATGCCTCATCCCATGTCATTTCTTTGCCTCAGTGGCCCAAATCAATTTTTTCAATAGCCATTTAATCATTTTTTAATTTGCCTCGAGAAACATGAACCTGCAAAACAACCTCCTAGGGTGCCTGCATTGTCAAATTGAGCCCACCAAGCTTTCTAGGATGGGGGTACTATGGTACAAAGAAGTGGTTGCACCCCCTATGCCCTTACAACGCCCTAGGAGATCCAACTGAAACATCTCCCTACTCATACATATCAACTTGTGAAGATAAACTGCATCAGAGAGGCAAAATGAGCCTGATCATATCTGCAAGTGCCCGGAACCGGAAATAAACTGTCTCATTAGACTCAAAGAGTCCAAATCCATCTAAGGTGTATACTCATACCCCTCACAGGTCTCTATCTGATCATCAACCATATTCAATAAACAATATAACCATTTGTAAATGATTAGACACCAATAATAGCTCAGATTATCATCCATCTGCTGCAAGTGTTAAAAGGCTAAGACATGCTCTACAACTCATTCAAGCAACAATCACGACAAGTAGCAGTCATTTCACTGGCGGTACATCAACCAATACATATATAAGTCTTTATTTATTATTACTTAGACTTAGACTTTCAGGACTATACTCACTTCATAGTTGTAGCCAATTTGCTAGTGAAGGGTGATGGATGAAATTGACAAGGCTAAGGCAAAGGATGACTTCCTACTTAACATCATGACACTTTGGATATGGAAAGGGAATACTCACTATAACTAATGTCGGACAAACAACAACATAAGGAATGGTAGTGCCTCACAAATGGGTGAGTTGTTTAGAGAGTGCTTATTCAACTTACGCATCATGACTACATCAAGCTTGATCCAGGTTCATTAGGACCATTTTTATTCCATGGCCTTTTTGGCCTATATGACCCTTTGGGACTTCACCAGTGCTTAAAAGCACAGCGAATCCCAGCTTTCATCTGGGACATACTTATTTTTATAAGGTCAGCAATATTTGGATATAGCATATTTTTAACCATTGCTTTTTGGACCTTTTTTTATACTCTTTACGCAGTATTTTAGCATTTCATTGCTCTTGCCCTCTTTGCATATGTTAAGAAACACAGTTTTATCATTTTCATTTTCCATGGGCGCAAATTCAATATTTCCAATACATGTAGTACATGAGCTTTCAGTCTTAGCCAACAACATCTCAGGTGACCAGGGGGAGTTCTGCACAGTGTCAAACATTGGGACAACTGACCAGAATGATTTAGGCATACAATCCAACTTACCAAAGGGGATTTTTGTCACCAACTCAGCGCCGAAACACAATATAAACAGGGAGGCTTGTCCAACAAAAGTTCTAGCGGGGAAAAATATCCTCCATGCCATAAGTCAAGAAGTCAGTCGGGTTGAAAACTAAACTGGAAGGTAATGGATGGGTGAAGACAATGAATGATGGAGCCAACACTAGGAAGCCAAAACAATGGTGGGAATGACTACCTCTATTCTCCCTAAGGAGGGTAAAACCAATGAGTATAGATCAGGAACATCCAAGTCTAAGTAAGGACATCAATACATAGTACAAAATACATTCAAGTCCATATAATTATGACCGCTAGATCATGGTACCACAAGTTAATACATGTCACCAAAATCAGTATAAGAGCAATAATAACCATAACACAATATAAAAAGCTGAGTCATAATCATGCAATATAATCCATCTGAAACATCATCTGTCCATTGAGAAAGCATTGATATAAAACTAGGCATCAACAACTGCTCTGTATTGACTAAATGGCTACATCGGTCTTCAAATCTGAGTGTCCTGAGCCTCAGTCCTGACACGGGAGAGTACAATAGTCCACTAATACAATAATGATCTTCAAAACTGCTCATCTCAGCATCTCATATGTAAGAGATCTTACTGAAAAATGCACTGTATCTGAAAAATAGAATATGGTAGCCTGGCTACTATATATGTGATAACAACCCCCTGATACAAAATGCATCCAAGCCAAGCGAGTTGAGGAAACCCTGCAAAAACGCCCAAGTTGAAGTCCCCCTCCTGTAGACAAGACAATGTTTCCCGAAAAAATATATAGATCTCACAACAAATACCCAAATGCTAGGAAGCAAAAGATTTTCCAATCCCCATCTAAGAACACCAGATGTAAAGGAGATCCAAGAATTTCCACAAGAAAAGTTTTTCTATTATCCAGATCCAAGAGCCAAAGACCCCTTTACAATGAGCCCTCCTTTAAATAGGAATGAGAGAACCAAAATCATAACCACTTTTCAAATGAGTGGCTAAGATTAAAAGAACAAAATGTTCTAATCAATAGTTGAGATGAGCTCAACATAAGGTACATGGATCAATACAATAATATCATATATTAATGGACCAAATCACCCTAAGAGAGGGGATCCCACTCAACAAAAAAGAAATAAAGCTCATGGTGGGTCCAGGGGGTGTTAACTAACTCCCCTAGTGTATCCCCATGGCACAATAAAATAAATATAATTTTTTAAATGCAAAATAGTGCCTCTTTGAGGAATTCGTGAGCCTCCAAAAGCTCTAGAAAATAATAAAATATCCCTGAGAGATGGATGTGGCTCCATCCAAGTGCTGAAATTGTTGGAGTGGAAGACATCACACTTATCATCAAAACTCATTCCATGCCATTTCCAAGCCTCAGTAGCCCAAATTGAATTCTTCAGTAGCCATTATTATTATTTTTTATCTGTCTCGGGAAACGTGATATGGCCAAAACTTCCTCCTAGAGTGCCAGCGTTGTCAAACTGAGCCCACCAGGCTCTCTGAAAGGGGAGCAATTTGGTAAAAACAAGTGGTTGGACCACCCCTTCATCATATAACGCCATAGGTGAACCAATCAAATCACCTCTCTGCTTTGACAAGCCATTCAGCATGGCAAAACTGCACTAGAATGGTACACTGAGACAAATCATCACTGTAATTGCCCGGAACTGAAAACCAGCTGTTTCATTGGACTTAGGGAGTCCAAATCCATCTAAGGTGCATAATCATACACCCTACAGATCTCTGCATGATCAAGAATAATATCCAATATGCCCAGAGAGATAAAATAATAATCTGTAAATGATCAAGAAATCAATAATATAACCCAGGCTAACATCCATCTACTGCAAGTGTTCAGAGTTTAAGACATGCTCTACAAATCATTCAAATAACAATTATAACAAGTAGCAATCATTTCACTAGAGATTTATCTACCAAATATAGAGTTTCATTTATTAACTATAACTCAGACCAGGGTTTCAAGACTATACTCACTTCATAGTTGTAATCAATTTGCTAGTGAAGGGTGTGGGCTAGAAATCAAATGGTTAGGATAAAGGGTGACTACCAACTTAACACTTTAACACTTTGGATATGGAAAGGGGATACTCACTCTAGCATATGTAGGACAAGCAACAACACAGGGGATGGCAGTGTCTTACAAATGGATAAGTTACGTTCAGAGGTGCTCATTCACCTTGACAAATGTTCACAATCCAAATCAAATACAAGTGAGGCTAGCAATCTTTAGATATAACTTTTTAAGAACCATTGCTTTTTGGGCCTTCAAATTTCCATAGCCTTGGTCCATGCATTTATTACACAGTTTTTTATTATTGAGGCTTCATGCTTTCATGTATGTTTAAAAGGACTACTTTTCATGAATGTTTTAAGGTATTCATTTCAATATATTTCAAATCCAATTTCATTAGGCTTGTCTTGCATTCATGTATGTTTAAAAACACTACTTTTCATGAATGAGCTTTTTCATAAGATATTCATTTCATTTCCAAATACATTGTATTGATGGCAGCGCTATTTGCTTCAGGTTTAGCCAACACAACCTAGGCAACTTAGAGCCGAGACACAAATAAATAGGGAAGCTTGTCCAACAAAGAGGCTCTAGTGGCAAAAGGTCCTCCATGCCACAAGTCAAGTAGTAGGTCGGGCTGAAAACATAACAGGAAGGCAATGGATGGGTGGAGATAGTGAACAATGAAACCAACACTAGCAAGCCAAAGTATGGTGGGAATGATCACCTCTATTCTCCCTAGGGAGGGTAAAACCAATGAGTATGGGTCAAGAACTTCTAGGTCTAAGTAGGGACATACATACATAATATCAATACATCCAAGTCCACATATTTATATGATCGCCAGATCATGACACTAGATGCTAAGACATGTCACAAGAATGAATATAAAAGCAATGATAACCATAACACAAGATAATATCTGCTGAGTCATATACATGTAAACAATCAATCTGAACCAACATCTGTCCAATGAAAAACTACTGATGCAACTCTGGGCACTACTGACTGCTCTGCAAATGGCTAAATGACTACATCAGTCCTCAAATATGAGTGTCCTGAGACTCAGTCATGGCATGGGAGAATGCTATAGTCCATCATCAAAAAATTATCCATCATAGATGCTCATCTCAGCATCTCATATGTAAGGGAACTCGCTGAAAAAGATTACTGGAATCTGAAAAATAGAATATGGTAGCCCAGCTACCATATATGTAATAACACTTAGCCTAGCCACACTTGCAGTATAGATAGCTTTTGAATGTGCTTACTTGTTGGCAGATATTTAGCAGAAAAGGGTTGGAAAGTTTGCCTGGTGGGGGAATCGATTAACTGCTCATTTTGAAGGTGCAAAGCTGTTGTTTAAAGGCTTCCTTGGGATTGTCCAAAACAATGAAGAAGTGAGTCCGGACAACGAGCAAACGTCAGCTAGAAAAATGCCTTTGAATCGCATTAGAAAGCATGCTTAACCTTTGAAATCAAATGACACTTGGAGGCATGTATTAGTAGGTTTTGTTGCCGCCTAAAACACACTTGGACACAGGTAAGTCTCCCAACCGGTGAGTGTGTTCTTGAGGGCAACTTATGAGTTGAGAACCCACTGTCACCTTGGTTCTAAACTCCTGCTTTTAGATCACAACTTTTAAAGGCCGGGGGGGTAGTCCCTACTTACTAAGTTCTTTTTTTGAAGAATGTTTTCTGGGAGTAGTAAATTACAAAAATGACAATCAACGTGCAACGATGCAAATATTTCAGTGTCAAGCAAACCCTTTAACAATCAACTGGTAATGTATGCAAGAGAGAAACAATCAAATAATCAAAATGACCAGTGCCGTCTCTACTCCGGCTATGGAGTCACAATAATCGACATCAAATAATTTTTCCAAAGCATCAACTCATTTACTTTAACAAATATACAAGAATATGATGACTTCCAGTAAATGAACAAGTTAAAATAAAGTGCTTGTAAAGTAGAGAAATGCAAATGATTGTAACAAAGTTATGCAAGTGGTTCTGTAAATTTTATGATTGTCTTTGACTTAGGGAATTAAGGTGTTTGTTGCAAAGAAATGAATTATTATGGATGTCTAACCCAAGAGACTATCTCCTTCAATTAAAGAAAGAATGTCGGGTGCTCAACATGGAAACACAAGGTTCCCACCTAGCTCCACGGGTCAAACTCGAAACTTGCTGGGTGCTCAACTAGAGGACATAAAGTGCCATGATGCACCCTACAGCCTCTACCCCACTAGCTCCATAGGTCAAGCCTTTTTTTCCCTTTCTAATGAAGATACTTATCTGGGTGCCTATTAAACTAGGAAACACAGAGCTTTGCCCTTTCTCGTCACCCTAGATCGGTCGAATCGACGGGGGGATAGGATACTGTGCAAAAACGGGGCTTACGATAAATTTTATCCTTAAAGCAAAAATTAAACAAAACAAGCCAAGCACGATATCACAACGGAGGCAGAACCTACTCAATTGTGAGGTGTGGGCAAAGGGAAAAAAGAAAAATAAAATGCTAGCCAACGCGATTTCACATGGATGGGCATAGCCACTTCACTTGTGAGGTGTAGACAAAAAGAAATAAGCAATTACTTGAAATAAAAATGCTAGCCAATGTGATTTCACATGGATGAAAAGAGCCACTTCGCTTGTTGTTGTAAAGGAAAGTATCCTATGGCTAGGGTTTAAGAGGCCATCAATGTACTGGGGTTGAAAGAGAGATACACAATGTTCAGCAAGTATATAACAGCAAGTTTCAGAGATGAGAAAGATCCACACCTGATTAACTGAAGGCTGGTCCAAGCTTTCTCTTCGATCCTCTTCTTGCTCCTCTCGCTCCAAGAGACCTACAAAACAAGTTATACCTTTCTCAAACCATTATGACCACATATAAGACAATGATAATCAAATAAACATAAACAAATGATCTGAATAACATCATCACATGATCTTAAACAAATATTCAATCACACATTGAACAATGATTTGGGAAGAAGAAGGACATCACATCTTTATTAATCTTGAAAACAAGTACAAATATACCTTCTCTTCAAGTTGGCACCTCACGAAACCTTGATCTAGATCTGCTGCTTCTCTTCTCCAAAGAACTCAGCCTCCAAGCTCTGCAACACAAGGGAAAGACCTCTAGGGCAAAGTGTAGGCAAAGAGAGTCCCGATTCCTCCAGCATAACAATGCATAAAATCCAAGTCCCGATTCCTCCAGCATAACAATGCATAAAATCCAAGTCCCATTTCATGGACCTCCCTAGCTCTATTTATATGCTGAAGAAGAGTTAGAGGCGAAGCCAAAGTGGTTACAACTGAAGGAGTCAGTTGTATAACTACCCAAACTAACTCAAAAGGCGTGTTTTTATGTTTTAATGTTGAGAAACAGATGCGCGACTATGTAGGAGGACAACCCGTGCATGATACGCGAGCTTACACAAGAGCAACACGCGAATATATGCATGCGCGACTTGCAAAACACAAGAGTCGCGAGTGATGCGCGGGTTGCACATAAGGAGAGTCGTGCATACACAAAAAACGCATTTTTAAGGTATTTTTGGGCATTTTCAGACTTTGGTGTCTTCTGGAAAGTTTTAGCTAACTGAAATACCTTTCCAACGGTGCAGAAAAGAGGTCAAACGGAGTTACAGAACTCAAGATATGGGTCCTCCAAGATAGGTGTTTTTTCAGTGACTTTCATGAAGTGCCGACATGCGACAAAATCATGGGAAAATGGTCACACGCAGAGATGTGTCATTTTGAGCTATAACAGATGCCCCCTAATGTGTGAGGTTAGAGGGGAAGACGATAGCCGAAATACATTATAAAGGAAACAACTGAGTATGGAGAGAGCAGAGAATCCAAGATCAAAAGGCTCGAGTGAAGGTGCCTGAAAGAGAGATAAATGTCAGAAAAACTGATCTCTGGGACATACACGTCCATATACAAAACATTGCCATAAAGATACAGGCAGATCCAACATATGTATAACTGATGAAACTATAATGGTCGCTCAATATGCAAAAAGGCGCCATAGCAAATCTAAAGGAGTCATGGCCACAAATGAACAAGGTGGATCCATACTCAACAATCGATCATAGCCACAAAAATACAAGGTAGATCTATGTCTCAACAAAAATGTCATATAAAGTATAACAAGGTCTTGCGCAACTTGGGCAATAGCAAAAGAGGACAATGCTACTGGCAGCCCCAAGGTCTTCAATCCAAACCACCCAAAAAAGGTATGAATCCTAACCATGCGAATAAAGGAGCTGAAGTCGAACATGGAGGAAGCCGTTTGATTACCGGTCAATAAGGAAAACCGTTAACAAACGCGAGGGAAACCACCATTAATGAAAATGGTCCCCAAGGTACCTAGTACATTCTAACAAGTGTGATTACAAGGACTTGAAGTCGAACACTTGAAGAATCCATCGAGTAGGAGACATTAAGGTATTCCCAACTACCCAATAGCGAGGGGAATTGCCATTGAGGACAACAATTCCCAAGGTACTGTCATAAAACTCTAAATCTCATTCCCAGAGCAAGATGTGTTGCAGTCGATAGGAAGAGATCCATTGGAAGGAAGGCATTAAGGCATCCTTCATCATCCAACACGAGGTAACTCCAAGACTAATTGGATCTGGAAATGGTACTGAATCTCACAAAAAGGACCACTGAAGACATGATGTAATGAACTGATACCAGGGAATGGCCGACAAAAAAGGTCAAGGCAACTGCAGAATGGCCGACAAAGGTTTAATCCTTGAACAGTGAGCACGACACAAAAGTGACTTAGGCAGCTTTTGACACAAAATAGGACCAACGAAACAAATCTACAATGTAGGAGACATTGACAGATTCCCCATATAATTGGAAAAGAGACCAACTGGAGGAGTAAGAAAACTCTGAATCAGGATAAGGTCAAAAGACTAGGACCCAACTGTTGATAGACTCAAAACTGGTGCTTTGTTCAAGGAAACAAGACTTGCTGCCATGATGTAAAAAGACATGGAAATAAACCTTCCCTTTCCCTTCTTTCTTGTAAAGGTTTAACGAGTCCAAGAAAGCAAACTCGGGACCATCTTCATTTTTTAACAAGCTCGAAGAAAAGAAAGAAGAATGCTTGATAAGGCACTAATTCGTGGATTTTACGAGTCCGAACTAGTACATCCTCGACGGTGTTTTCATAGTTTAGAGAGTCTGAAAACTCCAAAGAAGACTCCAGGGGGGTCCTTTTTCGTACAATTTAGTCTCCTGAGGCCGAAAAAGT
>LPNX011182901.1:196212-234604 GCA_001517045.1 Pseudotsuga menziesii
AAAGGCTGTTGAGAAACTATAGGGTGTTCAGAAGAAAATCCATGAGTCTTGGACCACACTCTTCGCACCTCTGGGATGTCAGGGCATAGATGAGTAAGGTGATCTCCCTTGCGTAGCACACAAGGGAACTTAAGATGATGCTTCGAACGACCAGTTTTCTCAACTGAGGCAACATGACTAGCAGTGGCTGACTCTTTGCTCTCAACATGACCAGCAGAGGATGAGAGTTTTCCCTCAACATGACTAGCAGAGGATGAGAGTTTGCCCTCAGCGTGAACAACAGAGGCTGGGTGACTGGGTCCAACCTCACTAAGAGAGGCTGGTTGTTGAGAGACTCCATAATGTTCAAAAACCGGGATGACCATGAATCCAAACTCTTCGCACCTCAGCAATAGAAGGGCATTTATAAGTAAGGTGGTCTCCCTCACAAAGCTTACAAGGAAACTTGAGCTTTTGTTTTGAACGGGAAGACTTGTCAACAGTGTCAACATGACTCGCAGTGGTTGACGGGTTGTCTTCAGCTTGAACCACAGAGGCTGAGAGACTGCCTCCAGCGTGACTTGCAGAGGTCGAGAGACTAGGTCCGACATGACTAGCAGAGGTAGGACAGGCACCATGAACGCGAACAACAGAGGTTGAATGGTGAGGATCAACATGCTTTGCAGCAGTTGAGTGTGTGCCCCCAGCTTGAGCAACAAAGGCTGGGTGAACGGATCCAACGTGAACAACAGAGGTTGGATGGGGCGGTTCAACTTGAACACCAGAGGTTGAACCAGTGCACTTAGCGTGAACACCAGAGGCTGAGTGACAGGATCCGACATGACCTGGACAGGTTGGAAGGATCCCACCAGCGTGAACACCAGAGGCTGGATGGATGGATCCAACTTGAACAACAGAGGTTGGATGGGAAGGTTCAACTTGAAAACCAGCGGTTGAACGGATGCACTCAACTTGAACACCAGAGGTTGAGTAACAGGATCCAACATGACCTGACAAGGTTGGAAGGATCCCACCAGCGTGATCACCAAAGGCTGGATGAATAGCTCCAACATGAACAACAGAGGTTGGATAGGATGGTTCAACTTGAAAACCAGAGGTTGAATGGGTGCACTCAACGTGAACACCAGAGGTTGAGTGACTAGATCCAACATGACCTACAGAGGTTGGATGGGTGCCCCCAGCCTGAACAACCGAGGCTGGGTGGTGAGGTTCAACTTGACTTGCAGAGGTTGAACGAGTGCCCCCTTGCTTATGTGCTTTCTTCCTATTCCTCCTTCTTTTACTCCTTTTAGACTGCCGGTTACTAGTATCAGTACTTTCACCGCATGAGGTAGAAGGAGGAGGAGAATTAACTACAGGTGAAGGGGAGACAGTGTTTTGATGCCCTTGATATAAGGTGCTTACTTGAGAAGCATCAGGAGCATTCAAGACAGTTGGAGTGGAAAACAACCACACCGGTAGCCCTATGGTGAATCCCGGAAGATTCAAGGTGGCCATCAAGGGAACACCAACATTCCCTGTGAGAGGAATATGACAAGGAGTTCCCATTGAAGGGATCTCTTGGTTGGTGTTCGAAGGGGTGTTAGCCATAATTTCAAAACTAGAGACAAAGTCTGAGGTTGATGGTCAACCAAAATTACAAAGCAGACACCTAAAGGCCCACTAAGTACAGACAAACCACACAGCGCTCACTAAAAAGATCCTAGAGTCTCAAGCAATCTAAACAGGCTATAAAGATATACCTTCCAGAAGAAGGCTGATGAACAGTTACTTGGCGTCCTTGAGGGGTTCTCAGGCACAAGCGGAGGAATCACCCACCACCCTCCTGCACTTTCCACAAGGGTTACCTTCCAAGTCCGTCCAAGGTGAACCAGAAATAACCTTCCGGTTTACCTGTGTATGAGCCCTAAAAGACAAGAGACTAAAGGCTACCTTGATAATACCTACTGTCTGGGGGGACAGTCGCAAGCCGAACTCGTACGCATGGGCAGGGTAGCTGAGCCCGAAAGGGAGAGACACACGAGTGGTGGTACCATGGACTGGTCTAGGACATGCCAGCATCACTTCTTACTTGGACTTCACCTAAAGGTTGATCAGCAGATTTCACAAGGAGGACTCGGAGATACATTTCAGAGAGCTGGCTCAACTCAAGCAGACAAGGACTCCATACGGTTACATCACATAGTTCCAGAGGATAATCGTTATGGTGACTGATGTCTCAAACCCCAGGCTTATCATGTTGTTTACAGAGGGATTATTAGAGCCCTTGCATGGGTGGGTCAAAGGGATTATTAAGGCCTTCAAGCTTGTTACCCTACAGGATGCTATTACATGCACACGGGATATGATGTTTCGCCAAAGAAAAAGTACTCATCCAAACCTTTTGTTCCTCAAAAGGGAAATAACAAGAAGCCATTTCAGAAAGATGGATCCGGGAAGAACAGTTTGGATGAGGAAACTTGAAATGAGTTGCGAGGGAAGAAATTGTGCTTCATTTGCAAAGAAACATGGGAACCAGGACATCGTTGTATGGGTAAAGCCAAGGTCCAATATATAGAGGTGGTGTCAAATAGTGATGATGATGAGTCAGAGCAACATTTGGATGAGGACCAACCACATGTACAGTAGCCACATGTACAACAACCATAGGTCCAACAACCACCGGTACAACTTCAGTCATAGGTACAATAACGGAATGGCACCATTGTGACTTTATCAGCTACTCCCAAGTTTAACACCTTTTGTGTCAGGGGAGTTATACGTGGACAGAGAGTCACTGTCTTGATAGATGGTGGGGCAACCCACAATTTCATAGACTCTGCCTTGGTAGCCAAGAGGGGCATCCACGCCGAGGAGTTTGAGGGTTTTGGTTTGGAGGTAGCAGGTGGGCGGATCATGCCTTGTATACTAAGGGCCCCACAACTGACTTTGACAATGGGAAACTACAGTGTGACAAATGACTTTTACATAGTTGATCTAGCAGAGATCACATGGTTTTGGGAGTGCAGTGGATAAGCATCTTGGGACCCATTACAATGAACTATCAGACCTTAGAGATGGGGTTCAACACACTTGATGTCACGAGGGTGGTTCTATGATGCATGTCTAATGAGACCCCAAGATTTGTTTCTGCTCAAAGGATGGAGGCACTTTTCAAACGAGATGATGTAGCATATGCAACAGAGTGTTTGATCACAACACAAAAGACCACCCATGATGGCCAGTAGTATGATGTTGACATACAGGATCTATTGGGGAATCATGGCAGGGTGTTTGGAGAGATTCCTCCAGGGAGGCCATCAGATAGAGGTTTTGAGCATATATAGAGTTAGAAGAGAGGGCTAGACCGGTGATCACCGCCCCTATAGACATCTAAAGGCATTCAAAGATGAGATCGAAAAAGTGATCAAGGAGCTACTAGCTATGGGACATATCAAACCAGGTTCTAGTCAATTCGCATCTTTGGTTGTGTTGGTCAAAAGGAAAGATGGGACGATGTAGATGTGCATCGATTACAGTGCCTTGAACAAAAAGACTATCAAGAACATGTATCCCATTCCCAGGATCAATGAGTTGCTAAATGAACTACACAGGGCGATATGCTTTTCAAAGATTGATCTTCGGTCAAGTTAGCACCAAATCAAGGTCCATGAGCAAGACGTGCTCAAGACAACCTTCAGATGCCATTATGGCCACTACGAGTTTTTGGTTATGTCGTTTGGGTTAACCAATGCACTAGCTACCTTCCAGTATTGCATGAACTATATCTTTCAGAAGTAGTTGAGGAAATGTTTGATGGTGTTTTTCAATGATCTCTTATATAGTCTAAAATGGGAGGAGCAACTACTACATCTAGATGAGGTATTGGGTATTATGGAGGAGTCGTCCTTGTATGTCAAGGCCTCCAAATGCAAGTTTGGGCTCATAGATATCTTGTACTTGGGCCACTTGATCAGTGCACAGGGGGTGCAAGTTCATCAGGAAAAGATTTAGGCTATTTTAGATTGGCCCACATTGAAGTCCCTTACTCAGTTACGGGGGTTCCTTGGGTTGTGCCAATATTATAGGCGTTTCATGAGGGGTTTTCACAATTAGCCATACCCTCACATATTTGATAAAGAAGGGGGATTCAGATGGACAAAGGACTCTTATAGGGTGTTCGACACACTCAAGGAGGTGATGAGTACTTGCTCGGTACTGGCACTACCATATTTCGGCCAATCCTTCGTGTTGGAATGTGATGCTTCAGACATTGGCATTGAGGGAGTTTTGATGCAGAACAAACACCCAATAGCCTTTGAGAGCAGGAAGCTCGGGGAGCCAGAAAGGCTTTATTGTATATATGACAAGGAGATGCTCGTCATCATGCATGCATTGGCTAAAGTTCAAACAATACTTGGTGGGCAACAAAAGTGGATCTGCAGAATACATGTTTATGATTTTTATATAGAATATGTGAAAGGAAAGAAGAATGTGGTTGTTGATGCACTCTCCCGAAAGCTAGCCACATGCTCCTTGATGGATATTTTAGCTGTTTGGAAATCCCACCTTTTGGTGGAATATTCCAAAAGCAAATCTGCTTGCGAGTTAATGGTTGGTATTATACAGGATGAAAGGTAAAGAGTAGTCGATAACATCATCTTCTACAAGGGATGGATATATTTGGTGACACACATGACACTCCTACAATAGGGCATCAAGGGTACTTCAAAACATACTGTTAGATCAGGAAAATGGTTCTCTTGGAAGGGCCTCAAGGACGATGTACTATGACACGTAAGGGAGAGTATGATCTGTCAGTAGAACAAGACGGGATAGAACCACTTGGCGGGTCTTTTGCAGCCATTACCTATTCTGGAGAAGTGAGAAAGTGTTTCTCTGGACTTCATGACTAGGTTACCTTGAGTGTAGGGCCGAGATTGTATCTATGTCGTAGTAGATTGGTTGACGAAATTTGCACACTTCTTCACAATTTCCTCAAATTATACAACAACACAGGCGGCTGTGGTATTTTTTAGGGAAGTGTTTCGTTTCCATGGGCTTCCAAAGCACATTGTCAGTGACAGAGATAATATATTTCTCAGGGATTTTTGGTAGGATCTTTTCAGATTGGTAGGTACCGAGCTAACACCCAACACTAGCTACCATCCTCAGACCGATGGGTAGACAGATTGTGAATAAATGGATTGAGGGGTACCTGCGAAACTATGTATCAGGGCAACATAGAGGTTGGATTAGATGGTTACACTTAGGCAAGTATTGCTACAATACCATCTACCACATGTCAATTGGCATGCATCCGTACAGAGCTTTATATGGTTATGTTGCCACATCATTTGTAGGCATGGCATTTGGGGATAGTAGGGCACCGAAGGTGAAGGATTGGATCCAGGAGAATCAAGACATCCTTCAAGTTCTCAAGGAAAATCTACAAGTGACTCAAAATTAGCAGAAGGTATACACATGCAGGCACATGATAGAGGGCAGTTTTGAGGTGAGGGACTTGATATTCCCGATACTTCATCCTTATCGGTAGTCCTCACGAAAGAGAAGTGGTGCAAAATAATTGAAGCCCTATTTTGGCGGGTTGTAGAGGTGGCCTATGAGTTGGAGCTTCCGAAGGGGGGCAAGATTCACAGTGTATTCCATGTATCATGCCTCAAGAAGGTATTGGGATAGTAGGTCACAGCCTCGATAGAGCTTCCTCTGCTGGATGAAGAGGGGTAGTTGATATTAGATCCTGAGGGAATCTTGGATGTTCATGAGAGGTGACTGAGGAATAAGGTCATCCGAGAATACATAGTCAAATGGAGGTACATGCCAGTGGAGGATCCCACTTGGGAGAGTGAATAGATCATGCAACACCCCAACTTGTAGATGGTTGAGGACAAGCAATCTTGAAAAGGGAGGACTGCCATGTTCCTTCCCGAATGACCACCATGGGGATGAATTATTAGCCTATCCAAACCTGGTACGCTATAGTCAGTAGAATAGGGGATAATTTAGTTATTTAATGTCACCTACAACCGAAAGAATTTTATAAAGTGTCATTTAATAATTATTTCCTAAAGTGACTTTATAAAAGTCACTTACGTTAAAAGTGGCGCAAAAGGGTAAAATAGGGCCAAAACGGGTCAATATGAGAATAGAAGTTATTGTCTCACTAAAAAGTCATTTTAAATTAAAAAGTGAGAAAAGGGGAGAAAGGGAAGTTGAAGAGTCACTAGAGAGATAAATAATTATAAAAGGGAGAGAGAGCCCACTCTCTCATTCATTCTTGTCTATTTGCATTTTTGAAATTGAGAGCGTCTCAAGCTCAACTTCTTTTGGATGAAACCCTACGAGAAGGAGGTAGTTTCAACTTTCAGTAGTGCAACAATCTACCCTAGCTATCAAATCTACCCTAGCTATCAAATGAGGAGGAATCAACCAGATTTGTCATTGGATCTTCATGGCCGTTGTTTATGAATCTAGTTTCATCTTCAGTTTGTGGTTTTGAGCAAAAATTCAGTGTTTACAAAAGGGACGCATTATCCTTGTGATTTCCCAGCTGCTAGATAGGGTGCACCCATAAATATTGCAGTCACCATGGGGATGAGTAAAGGAGAAGAAATTGCCAAACATCTATAGGAAGGAGGGCGCACCAGTTGTGTAATATCCCTAATCCCGATATTTTCTAATTCTAAGCAAATACGCTGATACAACCGGGCATGCAAACTGCCATGCGAAAATCCCTATTTTATAGCAAAAATTAGGGTTAGGGTTTGTGGGATAGAATGAACACTTACCATTGATACGCTGGATGGACTGCTCTTGAGAGAGTATGCATGCATTAAGAGCTGAATCGGAGATGAACTGATATCTTCTGCTTCTAGTGAAACCCCAACAACACGAACCCCAGATCAGCTAAGGGTGACGTTTTCAGTGAAGGAGGTGTCCAATGAAGCTGCTGATTTGTCGGGCTAATAGCCTTCCCGTGTCGGAGAGAATGCTTGGCACATGCAGAAGTTCTGAGATCTCTAGGCAAGCTAGCGAATTGTTCCATAGGTGTAGCTGCTCACGCCCCCCTTGATCCCAAAATGGCTGATAACTACTTAGGATGAGCACGATCGGATTTGATAATCACCGGGTACTGGAATAAGATGCCGATGATGAGAATGGTGCCTGGGTTGCGAAGTAAAACTGAGATCTGAAGACCCAGCGAATGATTAGGGCTTTCTGGCTGAAAACCCCTTACGGCTGCACACGTACCCCTGCAACAATCTCTGTAGTATACTGGATAACTATGAATGAATGGAAGAGCAAATGGTGAACCTGTATGGCTTACCCTGAATGAGACTAGGGCAGATATCTCACTACCGAAACCCCGCTAGCTGAAGACGCCGTCTCCAACCCCAACTGCTGTGCTGCTATTCAAGAGCTCCAAAATCAATAATCATCAAAAGTAAAGTCTCCATTCACTTTATCTTTCTTTTATAACTTTCAACTGCGAAAACCCTAACTTTTGACCTAATTAGGTCACTTTAACTTCTAATTTGCAGTTAACTTGCATGCATGCGCATGGAGACTTAATTGGGTGCATGCATCATTAAATAATGCTTAGATGTTATGCATCTCACTTTTAGGGTTTGCATGCATGTCACTTTTAGGGTTTGCATGCATGTCACTTTTGGGAACATTACAAGTTGGGAGGAAGCTGAGTATTCCAAGGGAGGCGCAATTCATTGTTGTTCTGCCTATGGTGGGAAGGGTGCATTGGGTAAGAGATTTATTTCCTCAAGTCTGTAGCTTCAAATCTGAGAAGAGGGCACACCATTAAGAGAATATCAAACCCTGACTTTCCATTATTCTCTGTTAGCAAAATGGAAGATTATTTCAGGGAGGAAGAGAGGACTCTGGTCATTGTGTTGTATATTTAGAGTTTCTTCATTCCATAATTGAACATAGAACGAAGAATGATGTCAAAGAAGGGAACAATGACTTGTTATTGATTGGAGAAATTATTATAGGTGCTGGTTGAATCATAAAAGAACACCACAGGAGTTGTGCTAGCCTGCTGCCAGTTATTGATTATTTGTGAGAATTTACTCTTGTAGCAGGTTTTCAAGCTGGAGGAATGAACACCTGCAGCAGTCCATTCTGCTAATTGATACATTGAAGTCTGAGTAAGAATGTTGTGATCCTCTTGTTAAGGACTGTCAAGTTTCATAGCAGCATACTTAATATTAACTGTGGATTGTATCTTCAAAACATCTCTGCCAATATTACCAGGCATGTATACAGTCTCCTTTATTGAAATATTTAGAACTGATATGTTCTCTTGAAGTCTGATCATTAGTGTTGAATTTATATCTGATATGCAAATCCTATCATCTATGGTGAAGGTTATACATTTTGCATATGAAACCTTGAATGATATATCATTAGAAATCAGACCTATGAGTTTGTAAACCTCAGACAGTACGCTATAGCAACTCATGTGCAAATTGTTTGTTAAAAATTCACAATCAAGGCCATCATTCAAATTATAATAATAGTTTGGGCCAGGCATGGGAAATATACCAGACAATGGACATATACCAGTATTAGTGAGGTGTTTGAACAGAGTAGCAGGAAGAGTCAACCTACAAATAACTTAAAAATCAGTATAAACTTGGCTTGGGACATCTCAAAGAAGCAACGTCTCCAAGCAAGGAGACAAGTGTACTACTTGCCCATCCAACTGTCTAACCACAAGATCCTGCAAGCTTGACACTTGTGAAATTTTTTCAAAAGAGACGTGATCAAAATCATAATGTAGTAATATGTAGTAACATAATGATTTCTGCCACAGATGCATCCTTCTTACCGCTGTTCAGCACTCTGACAAATGTCCCTTGCTATGATTGAAATGGATGACAACAAACTGGAAACAATGCATATGGTAGCACCAGTTTAGTTGGTCAAGGATAAACTAGATTATGTGAAGAAAGTGTGCTTCCTTGCAATCAATGATGCAATGAACAGATCTTGAAATACACCTTTAACATGGGCGCCTCTTAAATTTTGCTTTGGAGATGAAGATAGTGTTGTTGCCTTTTGCCACTCCTGATCGGCGTGCGTGTGTCAATGCCCAAAAGTAGGCACACCGGCTCGATGGCAACTGCAAAAAGACCAGCCACTGTCACCACACTCCTCTCTTCCTTGCTTCAGGTTGGCTCTTCTCCAACTCAAGGGGGGCTTCCCTAAGGTAGGATCACTAACACAAGTGCAATGACGGACAAGGTGAAATGAAGAGGCTACCTTAGAGAAACAGTTGTAGCATAGATGTAATAATTGAATGTTGATGGGAAAGAGGGAAAGATCAATTCTCACAAATGGACCAGTGCCAGTATATCAAAGGGATAAATGGAGTCAAAAAGAAAACTCACGAGGGCCTTGTGTCAATGGTGCAGCTACTAGATTACTTCCTCCTAATTGCAGGAGATGCGCTATGCATGCAAGGGATCAATCCAACACAATCAAACTAGATTAAATGTAAACATCAATGCTCATACAAATATGCTCACAAAAAGGAAAAGGCTAGCAACCGCTAAGGATTTTCACCTTCCAATAAGATGATAGCATTCGTTTATGGTCTTTGACGCAAAGATAGAGAGGAAAAAATGGCTTTTAGCAACAATTACTCATTCATACAAGTTCACGCCACACATCATAGAGAGTGCTCAACTAAACAACCATAAAACCCAAAACAATATTTTTTCTATTAAGTTTTGGGGAAAAATCCTCTCAGTTTTCTCATCCCTACAATGAAAGAGACTATGCTCTTTATAGGCCAAAAAGGCTCTCATAAAGTAATAAAAAGAAATGAAATAATAAAAATAAAAGTGAATCTCAGATCCACTTTTTCTCCTTAAATGACTACTTGACTATTACATTTACTAAAGTGTAACTACCACTTTGCTTTTATTTTAGAAAAGAACCCTTAGCTGACTATATGTTTTCTTAATCGCATAAATCAAGGGTCGAAACCTTTGTGATTGATTTCCAGAGCAATCGACGATTTAATTGAGACATGCCATACATGGGTGATTCGGTGGACAGTTGCTGCTCTACAACTCCACGTAGCATGGTTCAGGTTCTTTTAGCATCTGGAATGTCCACGCTATCCCGAAAAAAAAAGGTTCACGTTGGCTGCTTTGGAGTTAACTCCATATTTTGGCTGTCAAAAGAAAATGCCAGCCAAACTCCGGTCTCCGTCTGCCAAGAAAATGCCTGAGGATACCCAGAAATTGGTATAGCGTGACATCAGTCCTTGTTGTTAGCTGAAACGAGTTGGTCTCCACCTGTCATTCGGCTGTCAAGAGAGGAATACAATTTTGTCTTGTAAACACCAAGTTTCCCTGACTTGGCTGCCAATGTTTGTCAAAAACGTGATTTGCTCCACGTGAAGACAATCGATTTCCTGGAGTTGAGTTTAATCACGAAGTGATGTTCAGTATTGACACCCAACAGAGACAAGAACAATCTCAACATCAATGATTTAGATGCCAATGATGACGAGTCTGCGCTCCATTACTCATTTGCTAATGGTGATGGTGGGGGGAAATTACTCCATGTTTCAGTGAACTGTGCAAACTCAGAACAAACCTCTTCAAACCATTGCCAAATGCTAGCCCAACACTGCGCTGATGAGAACGACACCCAGTGTAGTCGGCTGCCAAAGAAAACGCGAAGACCAGATGTTGGCTCTTGAGGTACAAGTTGTAGTCAGTGTTTAATGAAGATGTGGATGACTGGGTGGACATGTATTCCTCTAAAACTCCACGTAGCAAAACCGATTCCATAAATTGTGATTTACACAGCGTGAAAGGTGCAGGATCCGTGCTTTGTGAAGACTGTTCTACTCAGACTTAAGTGGCTGCCAACGATCAGCGATAACAGACTTTGTTCATAACTGGAAGCTTGTCGCCGAAATAAACAAGGACTTGGCACTGAGTTTACACGAAAATCACTGACTGCTATTCCACAACAACGAACTCGTGTAATCGGCTGTCAGTGAGATGCCGCTCCAACAAACTCAACGTTTTGGATGCCAAAGGAAAACCGCGTGTTGTTGTTCTGGCGTGTGATATAAGTCACGGTCTCTCTTTACGCAGAGACAGCCTTGTGTCGTTTAGATCAATCCTTGGAACCTCATGTAATCAAAACTTTAACTTGGCATACTCAGCATCCGGAGCAACGCCATCCATGCCAATCCTGCCTCTCCGGCCAAATCAGAAAGCCAATAATGTGTAATTAGTGGCTATATGAAAGGTGGATCACACGGCCCTGTTCAAAACCCCACAATTTAGTTGCCATAGAAAGCTCGATCCCGGTTGTCAAAAATCGTGAAAACTCCAAGTCTTCGCGCACAACAGAACTCTGGCTGCGACCATTTGTCAAGATAAATGATATGTGGATCAAACATATTGTCATGCTAGAACCCCGTGTTGCAGTAGCTGTTGATCAACCCCTTGTTATAAAGGTGGCCCACAATTTATTTGAAGCTGCGTTCATGATTTCCTGTAAGGTGCAACTGTTGCTTCTCAATAGCAAAAACACCAAAGGTTTTGACAATTTTTTTGAAGTTATGGTTTCCTCCATGGGCAGAGTAAAGAGGGCAGGCTGACCTTGTCGAAAAACTAGATTTTAACAGGCTGTAACTTAACCGCAATCCTGGTGGTCTTTATTTATGAGAAAAGCTCCTTTAGATGCATTTGGTAGTCGACCGCTCTTTGTAGATTTCAATGTTTAAGCATGAGGCTTCAAAGCATTTGTTCCAAGTAGGTGTCGATAACAAGCTGCTACAGGACTGATGGTTAGTCCCTTTGTTTTGCAGGTAGATCTTATGTGTCTTATAGCTAAGGATGAAAGGCAATTGCTGCGGAAATCAAATTTGATGATTTTTGCTCCAAGCCTGCTGGATCAAAATGCCATAGAATTTATTTATTGCCCTATAAGAGACAGACAAAAAAAAAATTAAAATTGCCTACAAAAGTGTCACTGCTCCTTCATAATGCATACGTTTGAGCTACCCTCCTGAACCTTTGCTCATGATCCTTTTTTTCTGTGAGCACTGTGGACACCCATGTCAACATGGGCGGTAACACTTCCTACTTCGCACCTCAGGTCACGTGGCAGAAATATTCAAGCCATTGGGTGCGACCTTGGGGGAAAGTAAGAGTCAAGTGTTGTCACTTGATCTTTGTTATCACATATATAGTAGCCAGGCTACCATATTCTATTTTTCAGATACAGTACATTTTTATGCCAAATCTCTTACATATGAGATGAGCAGTTTTGACGGATCATTACTTTGTTAGTGGACTATTATACTCTCCCATGTCAGGACTGAGTATTAGGACACTCAGATTCGAGGACTGATGTAGCCATTAAGTGATTTGCAGAGCAGTTAGTGATGCCCATATTGGTTCTAGTGTTTTTTCATTGGACAGATGATGGTTCAATTGGATTATTTGCTTGGTTATGACTCAGCATTTATTTTATTGTGTTATGGTTATCATTGCTCTTATACTCATCTTTGTGACATATACTAGCATTTAGTGTCATGATCTGGCGATCATAAATATATGGACTTGGATGTATTTGTATTATGTATTGGTGTCCATACTTAGACTTGGAAGTTCCTGATCTATACTCATTGGTTTTACCCTCCCTAGGGAGAATAGAGGTAGTCATTCCCACCATTCTTTGGCTTGCTAGTGCTGGCTTCATCTTTCAATGTCTCCACCCATCCATTATCTTCCAATTTTGTTTTTAACCCGACTTACTACTTGACTTATGGCATGGAGGACCTTTCCCCGCTAGAACCTTTGTTGGACAAACCTCCATGTTTATAGTGTGTCTCGGCTCTGAGTTGGTGACAGAACTTGCCTTTGGTGAGTTGGATTGTATGCCTAAATCATTCTGGTTGGTCGTCCCAATGTTTGGCACTGTGCAGAACTCCCCCTAGTCACTTGAGATGTTGTTGGCTAAAACTGAAAGCTCATGTACTACTTGTATTGGAAATGTTTATATATGTGACCATGGAAAATGTAAATTTTAAAATGTGTTTCTTAACATATACGAGCAAAGGGCAAGAGCAATGAAATGCTAAAATACTCCGTGAAGGGTATAAGAAAAGGTCCCAAAAGCAATGGTTAAATATATGCTATATCCAAATATTGCTGACCTTATAAATTTGAATATGTTCTGGATGAAAGCTGTAGTTAGCTGTGCTTTTAAGCACTGGTGAAGTCCCCAAAAGGTCATATAGACCAAAAAGGCCATGGAAATAAAATTGGTGGTCTTAATGAACCTGGATCAAACTTGATGTAGACATGATGCCTAAGTTGAATAAGCACTCTTTGAACAACTCAACCATTTGTGAGGCACTGCCATTCCCTGTGTTGTTGTTTGTCCGGCATGTGGTTATAGTGAGTATTCCCTTCCCATATCCAAAGTGTCATGATGTTAAGTTGGTAGTCATCCTTTACCCTAGCCTTGTCAATTTCAGTCTTCACCCTTCACTAACAAATTGACTACAACTATGAAGTGAGTATAGTCCTGAAAGTCTGGTTTGAGTAATAATAAATAAAACCCTATATATGTATTTGGTTGATGTATTGCCAATGAGGGGACTGCTACTTGTTATGAATGTTACTTAAATGATTTGTAGAGCATGTCTTAGCCTTGTAACACTTGCAGCAGATGGATGATAGCTTGAGTTATATTATCGGTATCTGGTCATTTACAGGAGATTATATTGTCTATTGGATATTATTGATGACCAGGCAGAGACCTGGTAGGGGTATGAGTATGCACCTAGATGGATTTGGACTCTCTGAGTCTAGTGAGATAGCTTATTTTCAGTTCTGGGCACTTGCAGAGATGATCAGGTTCATTTTACCTTTCTGATGCAGTTTTGCTTCACAGGATGATGTGTTTGAGCTGGGAGATGTTTTATTGGGATCTCCTAGGACGCTGTATGGGGCATAGGGGGTGCAGCCACTTGATTGTACTATAAGTACCCCCATTCCAAAGAGCCTGGTGGGATCAGTTTGAGAACGTAGGCAACCTAGGAGGCTGTTTTGGCAGGTTCACGTTTCTTGAGGCAGATTAAAAAATGATTAAATGGCTACTGGAGGAATCGATTTGGGCTACTGAGGCAAGGAAATGACATGGGATGAGTCTTGATGATGAGTGTTATGTCCTCCGCACCTTCTCCAGCAGTTGCAGCACCTGATTGGGCCCACACCTATATTTTGGGCATTTTTATATTATTTTCTGGAGCTTTTGGGAGGCTCACGATTTCCTCAAGGAGGCACAAAGTCAAAAAATTAAAATATTATATTATTTTATTGTGCCATGGGGCACCCAGAGGGAGTTAGTTAACACTCCATGGACCAACCATTTGCTTCATTTATTTTTTGTTGAGTGGGGTCCCTCTTTATGGGTGATTTAGTTCACTTTGGTACTTTATGGTTATGTTGATCCATGTATTGTATGTTGAGCTCATCTCAACCATTGATTAGAACATTTATATCTTTTAATCTTAGCCACTCGTTTTGAAAGTGGTTAGGATTTTGGTTCTCTCATTTCTATTTAAAGGAGAGAGCTTCTCATTTGTAAGAGGTCTTTGGCTCTTGGACCTGGATAATAGAAAACTTTTCTTGTGGATATTTTCTTGGATCTCCTTTGCATCTGATGTTCTTAGATGGTGATTGGAAAGTCTTTTGCTTCCTAGCATTCAGGAAATTGTTATAAGATCTATATTTTTTGGGGATCATTGTCTTGTCTACAGGAGGACGACTTCAGCTTGGGCGTTTTTGTAGGGGGACCTCAACTCACTTCGATTGTCTTTGTTTTTTATTAAGGGGTTTTCATTAGTGTCATTGCGATCTATGATTTTCTCTTGCTATTTTTCTGTAGCATTCAGTTTTTTTCTCATGTGGCAACAAATCTAATATGGTTGACGTTTGTTGTGTAGGAGAGAGGGCACATTGACTTCCTCGGGAAAACACTGGACATAGAACTCGTTTCAAGCTTCTCAAATTGATCGGGATGGCAGGGATCATCATCATCAAGGCATCTACAAGGTTTTCCAGGTACGATCTACAGGTTGGTTCTTTTCTTCCATGATCTCAATCCATTGTATCTGCTTTTCTTCAATTTATTGAAAATTTCAAAATATTTAAAAAATCGAAAAATACTTAATTGAGGAACCGTTCGATCTTTGGACAAACCATTGCTGGGTTTTGTAGATCGGGCATCCCTCTCACCATTTCATCTTGAACGTTGTCCAAAAGGTTGCTGGTTTGCCCTAGATTTGAAAAACTGACTGTTAAAACCCCAGCGCCCCCCACTAAAATTCTGACCTTTTCCAAATCTAAATTTTTCCGGAAAATAACCATTTGGGTTCATAGATTGGGTCTCCTTCACTCCAGAACACCCCCAACGCGGAGCTAGTTGCTGCCAGGTGGCTCTAGATTTGAGAAACTGACTTTCAGCACCCTAACACTCCTAGTCATTTTTCTGACTTTTCAGAATCTGATTTTTTCTGCATTTTTCCAACTTGGGTTTGTAGATTAGGGCATCCACATCCCATTTCTCCTCCAACGCTGAGCTGAGGCCTCCCAGATTGTCCTGGATCTGAGGATCTGTCCCTCCAAACTCTAGTGCTAGCCCTCCTACTGATTTCGCCTGCAAACTGAATTTTTCGGGCCAAACACTTTTCTGGGTCCATAGATCAGGGCATATCTCAAGTGGGTTCACTCCAACGTTGAGCAGATACTGACTCCATTTCCCAAGGCCCAACAGGCACTGATCTCCAACCTTAGTGCTAGCTCTCTTTCGGCCTATTTTCCCTTGAAACCCGACTTTTATTTGATGACTCAGGCACTTTGATTTTGTCATATTTCTCACCAAGTCTATCCCTGGGTACTAGATAGCCCCAACTCTGGCCTTGCTTACCCTGTATTGGTTATGTTTCCCAAGGTAGCGGTTATCTCCATCAGTTGCTAGTACCCCAAACCTAGATCTAGTATTTCCCCCCATAGGTCATCTTGGTTCCACTTTGGATCAACCTTCATAGAACCGAAACCTATATCCAAAGCCCCGGTCCACTTAGTAACATCCTCCATAGATCTAGAGTCTCCAATTACCTTACACCTTACGTACTTCAAGCTTACTTGATCTGATCTGGTGTCTAGGTCTGATCTCTCTTGTCCGGAGTAGATCTGGGTCTCCTCCGTTGTTGTCTTGGACTTAGATAACATAAAGTGAAGACTGCCTTGATTGCCATGACAACCATATTTGAGAGTCTAGGCAATCTTGGTTCCACCTCATTAGTTGCTTGTACCTCTACCATCCATCCTGGATCCACCTCACACTGGCAACTACAAGGTTGGTGATAACAATATTGACTCCGTCTAGGCCAACTCCTAGTGAAGCCAAGTGGGGTGGTCCCTATGAAAAATAATCTAAGGTTGTTAATCTATGATAACAAAATTATTTTAGGGGTTAAAATAAAATAATTTAAAATTAAACAACAGATCATTGCAATATGAAATTTAAATCCACAGCTTCAAAATATAACACCATTCATGACATTTGTAGAAATTGATGTAAACATGAAAATATTAAAGAATAGTGCTAATGAAAAGAGTGCTCGTGTATAAGGGTTCTGTTGTGGTCTCAAAGAAAGTATTGCAGTTGTCTCGGTTGGTAAATTTTAAGACTATTAAATGAGTGGATTAGGGAGTGGGTTAATTGTTGATCGATTTTATTAATTGTGGTAAAGGTATGGATTAAAGGGGAGAGGGAATTCCAGATATCCCAAATGGTACGAGGAATATTTCGGACTTGCTCAGAAGTGGTTCTCACAGCAAAATGTGGGCTATATGGAGTCGCGGGGTTGTGTTCAACACTACACCAACATGGATGTAGCTTAAATGAAGCCCCATCGTCACTTTCTAGTTGTTCTCACTTCACTTGAAGACTTTGCCCACTACTAAACAAAATAAAAAAGCGTCAGATTTTTCGCTTGGGAATTAATTGTAAGATGAGACTAATTACTAGTCACTCTAATCCATTTTTTATTGTCCACCGTTCCAGCCAAAGGCTTGCAGTGTTCACAAGAGCATACAGGGACTAAATCCTTGTTAATTTTTAAGGATTTTATATCAAACTTGTGTTGTTTAAAAAATCTCAATACCGATACTCTTGTTTCTGGGAACACGGTCAGATTTGTTAATTATGAAAGCAATCAAAAATTAAAATTAAAATTTAACTAAGAAAAAGAAACCAACTACTCTAAGAAATCAAACCACAAAAAAAAGACGACATGGCTCCCCCTAGGGGGATTGGATGTGGGTGCTTGGCTGCCCACTTCCTTCTCTTTTATTACAACAATTATTACAATGATAGAATACTTGTGTTCTTTTGTAGAATAGGAAACACAAATTTACAAATTTTGAGGCTTTAAAGTTGCCTGAAGAAAAGGTAGAAAGAAGAATGGCTTCTGGATGGCTTGATTTTGGAAAATTTCGCTAGTGCCTCTCTACGTGTTTGTCAAATGTTGCAAAAACAGCCAACAAAGTTATGCCAAATATGCTAGATTAATCATTTAAAAAATAAAAAATTTGGCATACTACTTTTAAAGGATAAATTTTAAAATTTTAAACAAGTACTTGTTTAAAGCAAGATCTATAAAAATGAGCCTTTTAAAATCAGATCTAATTTATAAATGCAAATGCAAATCAAATTAGTTTATGATATATTTTTATGCACTAACTTGATTAACACCGCTAAAGTAACTAGTAACCGGAAAAGTTTAATAGCTTAGATGAGAGAAGAAGAAGAATACCAAGCCGTTGAACTTGGGCTATGGAGTCTTCCCAGTGGGACTTAGAGGGATTATGTTCTTCTTGATGTGCTTGAGAAGGTAGGAGAGTCAAACTAGAACGCCTTCCTCTTCAAGCTAAGCAACCTGCAATCCTTAAACACACTTGCACAAGAAGGATTAAAAGGATCGGTGTTCACTACAAAAGAAGCTTAGAAAACATGCATTGAAACTAAAATAACATATATCTCTAAGGTATCTTATGCAACTAAACAGTAAGATGATAGATAAGCAAATCTACTTCTCTTACCCTACTGAGAGATAGCTCTCCTTCAAAGTCCAATAGTTAATCCACTTAAACAAGATTCAAGTATATGAAAAGACACAGATTGCCTCATAAATTCAATAATTAGCATCCACACACATGAAGAGAGTCACACTATTCTTGCCTCCAAAGCCTTTATTCATTCATAAAATACTTTGCAATTACAAAGCAATAAGAGCAAAGGTTCCACATTTCTCATCCAAATGAAGCAAACTTGCTCTTCTTAAATAGAAAAACCAAACATGAGGGGGGAAGCGCACTTGCTGAAGGAGATACGCTTTGCTTGCTTGGAATGAGATGGGAAATGAGTTGGAATGAGGGTTGTGTAATAGAAATAACACATGGAAAAAGCACCAACTCCCAAAACTTGATCTTTTCCCTTAAAGGATGCGCCCCATCTTGGGAAATGCACCCAACTTGGAGAGATGCACCCCCATGTGGACAAGGAAAAATTCACTGCTTTGTTTTGGCAGAAATAGCAAGCTTTAGCCATCCCAAATCCTTAGGATACTCGCTCCTTTACTTTGCCAACTCACGGAACTCCTTTTCGGCAAGTTGCTTTTACTTAATGAGTTGTCGAATTTATCACTTTATCCAATCTTTTGGTCTTTTTTGGGTTTTTCGAGTAAAATTAATTTTTGAGATAAATAATTACTCCAAAACTTAGGAAAGTGGATCTAAGGATAAAGTGGGTGCTCTGAGTGTGGAAACGAGCACCTTCATGGCAAACTCGGACTCTAGACCACACTTCTTTTACATTTTCAATATTCGCAATTAAACTATTGAAAAATAGCCTAAGTTTACGAGAAAAAATGATTTTTTCAAAACTTAAAAAAAAATCCTAGAGGGACCTAGCATATGTCCATCTGACTCAAAACTAATGTCTAGCATGTTCACATACATTGACATGTGAACTTCAATAACCTTCAGGCCTAACTACCAAGACGACCATTCTAGCTTTGGAGGAGAAGGTGAAAAAATCGAAAATTATAAGTCGTTTATTCAACAACATATAATTAACAAGGAAAAAACACCTTGGAATACCCGGATTGATGTTTAAGTCCTAGGAGACTAAGTCCCTTACAAAATTCCATGCTAGTACATTTTTACAACTTCGCTGCAGGGTATGAACATGTGGACTTCTGAACTCGGAATTTGAACAAGTACTTGTTCATCCTTTGGAGGCTCACTTGAAAGTCCAACTGAGTGCAACCTAGTTGGTAATAGATAGTCTGGAAGCATTAGATATAATAACACCTTTCTTGCATAAAATGGTCATACGTTGCAGCACCCTCTTGGAGTAAATCAGACTGACTTTCCATGCTAAAAAATACGCTTCAACTAGTACAACTTTCCTTCTCTGAATAAGGCTGAGTTTTATCCTGAAAACTATTCCTTAAACTGCTGTTCCCTGCTTGCATTGATAAGCTGAATTTACTGCTTTTTATGGGTGCAATTATCTTGAGTATGTTACTGCATTTGCTTCCCTCAATAAAATGCTCTCTCTTTTGATCATGCAAGAACTGAATCTGCTCCAAAGATGTATTCATCTGTGAAAGAAAAATGTCCTTCTATCGCTATCCTCTGGTAGAATGTGGCTGGTTAGAATCCCTCTGAAAGTCCAAAATGTGGCTAGTGGTAACAGGTCCCTTGTTTGATTCGCATGGGGTTAGGCACACTAAGTCTACACCATATGCTTTACATTGTGTACCATAGTCTTTGAGAGAGGAATTTTTTATTATCATCTAATAGGCACTTACCTATGGTTTATCTGGTATATTATTGAATTACCTTTGATTGTCAAATGTCAAGATAATGGAAAGTTTAGCTGGGTTGGGGAGGAGACATGGCATAAAATGCATGCTTACATTTTCTTCCCATATTGGTAAGAGCTTTGAGGGACTAAAGCTCAATGCTGTCCATTCATAGACATCTAATGGAAGGGTGGAGTCATGTGTCAATAGCTACAGAGTTTTTTGATGGACAGTGTGAAAAGATGATGTTAACTTTTGGACGAGGTCTGGGATGAATAGATAACTTTTTCTGCAAGTGTGGGGAGTTTTCATTATTAAGGAAATGCATAACTTGATCATCACATATGTACAGTTTCTAGAATATGTATGAATACTCTCTGACACTTGTGCTTGTGTCTCAATTTTTGTGAACAAATATATAATAGAGGTAATGGAGAAAAAGTCTCTGTATAGTTGAACTTCAATTGAAAGGTCCAAATGTGAGGTAGTGGTTACATTAATAGATACACCTTTTTTTCCTAAATACCAAGTCTGTTGGTGGAATGGGAATTCAGGATTTGTTTGGAGGCCGCATCACTTCCAAGATTGATGACTTATCAAATAGCATTCTCTTTCACTGATTGACGAAATGTGAATGAGTCTTCATTTGTTTTAGAGGACGAGAAAAACTTAAAAGAAAAGTTCCTTGGGTTGGGCTCATTATAATTAAAGTTCAATGCTTGGATTCAAAATTCAATGTAACAATGAATAACAAATTTGAACATTTTTATCCTTTCAAGTACTATTACATTGGTTTAATTCTTTTGTATGGAAATGGTTACAGGTAAAGCATGGTGTTGGAATTCAAGAGATAGTTGATAATATACTTCAATCTTGGGAAGAATCTACAAAGCAGAAGAGGAAATGAATTTGAAGAACGGCATCACTACAAGTATAATGAGAGCTCCATAATCTTTAACTACTTGCAAATTCTGCAATTGTTTTCAATCACAGTGAATTTGATGAACATGGATATTGAACAATGGATTGGATTTCTACATAAATCAATGCACACCTTATACAATTTCAAAAATAAATTCTAATGAGATGATATTAGAGGAATTTTCATTGATTGCACTTTACAAATTCAAAAGATTGAACAGTTCATCTTGTATTTGAGAGTTTGATTATATAAGCATTGTATCTAATATTTTGTTACCCCGACGTATGAGTAACAACTTCATCCTGTTTGTCTTCCTGAAGCACATCCAAAAATGTGAAACCAGAGAGCGGTTTGAAACACAAACTAGTTCATTTCCTTTAAAATAAAGAAAAGAAACCTCTATGGACTAGCTTAATGCTATCGTAGTGATACTGCTAACAAAGAAAATAAAAGTAGGCCCCCTAGGAAACAAAGAAAGTATAAGCCTCTTGGAGAGTACTTTATTCCTTAGGCACTGAGGGTAGATTGCTTAGGTTCAGGAATTCAAGTGGAGGAACTTTGTCAATATAATTCCTTCCAGCTTGCACCTCCAATTGCACCCTTACGTGCATGAACCATAATATAAGGGGTAAGCATCACTTCTTATGTTACTATACTTAATTCAACCATGAGTTTATTAAGGACCTCTATTGCAGACTTGGAAAAGGATGAGCATCCACATCTAGTACATGTATATAACACTTTTATCATGTCAGGTGTCAGTTAAAATTATATTTACATAACCATCAGTTTCTCATATTACAAAATTTGTTAAGTAGAGACTTGCATGCATCTAGAGTGTAATGGAAACATTAACAATATAGGTCAATGTTAATATAAGGTTCTGGTTCTTATTTTTTGAAGCTGGAAGGGAAGGAGTCACTTCTTATGTTAATATACTTAGCTCAATCATAAGTTGATTAAGGCCTCTAATTGTACCTGTCATTCTCAATCATTGCATTAGTTATTAAAGGCTTGGGAAGGGATGAATATCCATATGTAGTACATGTAAATAATTCAATGCATATTCAGATTTTGATTGAAAAAAAAACTATAGGAGCTTATGGTTAATTGTCATTTAAGTATTTATGAACAGTAGATGACTTATATTATGTCGTGTTGTTGAAGAATATATTGAATGAACCATCAATTTCACATATTTAAAAATAGTTCAACAGAGACTGGCATACAGTGTAATGGAAATATTAACAATATAGGTAAATGCTAGTATAAGATTTTGGTTCTTATTTTTTGAAACCAGATCTAAAAAAAATTAAGATAAGTTTTTTGTATTTAAAAAACAAGGCATTATACAAGGCATAAAGTTAACTATTAATTATAAAAAATGGCGTCACAAACTTTTGAGTGAAATTAGTGATATCTGAACAATCTAATATACAAAATACATTCTAATTCTAGTTTTACCCTTAAATGGGGAAGCATAAAAAGAACGAATTTCATGTTATTCTATTAATCAAAATTTCGATTTTTTTAGTAAGCATTTGCTTAAAGCCAATAGTTTTTGTTTAGTTTGTATGACCTTAGAACCAAGCCTTTAAGGCTTCCTAGAATTTTGGTATTTCAATTTCATCAAGTTGCAGCTCCTTATTAGTTTCTCCCAATTGATATTTGTTTCATTGACTAATACCGCTTTGTTCTTTGGTTAAGTTTGCACCTTTTTTGTTTGGGTGGTTTGCAATGAAGTGGTGTTTCTCCTCATTCAATTGAGTGATCATGAGTGAGACATTGGCCATAATATAATTGACAAAACTGAGATATAATTTTGAAAGGAAAAGTCTTGTAAGTATATTGGTTATGTTCCATGGTATTTTTATTGGTTTTGTTATGTTCCAAGGTGTCTTAATTGATTTGCATGTCCAACCCCAATAGCTTAATTGCATTTGAAAATTTATCTCCTAATTGCACATAGCCTATTGCCAATAATAAATGCTTTTCTAAAAATTTTGTGTCATTTATGTTGGTTGAATGAGTCTTTCAAACATGGCTTGGTTAATTCCCTAATCTATTCTTCAAGAAATTATGTGTTCAATTCTTTCCACATATCTACTAAGGTGCATATTTGACATAATTGAAAATATAAATTAATTGAAGAGGCTCTAAGTGAACATCCCTTTAAATGGATTGGGTATATATATATATATATATATATATATCATGTTAGATTTTATTTCCTAATCAACACTAGTTGGTTGTGTCAATATTTATTGATCAAGGGGCTAATGGCTTTGGTCTATTGATTAAGAGTAATTGCTTTCATGAGGAAGTAGGAGATAATGTTTCAAACCTATACATCTAAAAGTTACTAAAGAATCATGACCTATTGAACCCAAAAGTAAGAAGGTGAAATTGTTTAGTGTAAGTCGAGGTGAAAATGTAACTAGTTATTTGAGGTGACATATAAAGTGAATATATGGTTAGTATACTAAGTTATATTCAAGTATGCAATGATATACCAAAAAAAAAATCTGTATGGGCACATAAGATATAATAGTCAGTAGCAAAATGCAAGGATATTAGTTTAAGTGGTAAGGTGTAAATTTCATCAAGTGAAATGGAAACAAAAGTTCAATTCACTTTAGAATATGTTGTGGAATCAAACATTTTCATGTGTATATTAGGGAGTGTTATACCACCAGTTGTATGGGGTGTTATATCTCATTTTTGCCAAAGTATATCAAATTTGGATTAGTTTTGTTGAGCAGATCAATTTTGCAAATTATTGATGCCTTTGGATTTCTGAGTTTGGGTATTAGTTTCCACTTTTATATGTTTCCTACGATGGATCCTTGGTATTTATGTTTATTATCAAATGCATGTCTAGAGAATTATTTATTGATTATGTGGTTTGTATTGACTGACTGGCTAGTTGTACATTTTATTTTACACTTGTAATCTTCTGATGAGCATGGTGAGTAGGAATTTTGTACAAACTACATCTAGTAGTAGTCTTTGTTTTATATACATACCAATATTTGGCATAGTCTCTACAACATTGCATGGACCACAACCTCTCCCTTGGTTTTATTAGTTTTGTCTGTGTTCATCTTCCATTTGTTCGCCCTTGCTTGTTGATGTTAGTTTTTCTAATCTAATGAGCTTGATTAGGATATTTATCTGAAAGAATAGCAAGTACTACAAGATACACAAGATATAGCATATACACAAGACACAAATATTTTCACCGAGGAAACCATAAAGGAGAAAACCCCGCAAACTTCCTTAGAATAGTTTTGTCACAAAGAATGTATCACAAGATTATCAAACCCGATAAGAAGAAGTCTTCTGTAGCTATGTATATGTCCTCCTTCTCTCTCTCTCTCTCCTCATGTGAACTTGAGTGAGTGAGCGAGTGTGTGTATAAATGAGGGAGGGTACCTCCTTATTTATACCTTTCAAGTGACTGGCCTATTACATGACTAGGGCTGACCTCTTATCCTAACAGGGACGACTTCTCCTAGAGAGACTCCAAAAATACATTACATGATGTTACATAGGGGACTATTGCCCCTACTTACAATGGAGGTTGTACCTCAAGGTCCGTACACAATAATGACATCCCGAAAGGAGGCAAACACATCTCCAATGGGGGTACAACAACATACAATGATAATATACATCAAAATATTTTTTGAAGTTACAAATACATCAATGCCCCCTCTTAACTAGGAAGGCATTCTCTCTCTCTCCACAATCATCAACATATATGGTCTAGTCATCATCACAAAGTCATCGTCATAGTTGCTACCATAGTCATCTTCTAGTCGATCATCGAAGGGTACTATTTGTCATCAGAATTTTCTAGAGAGCCAACCCTTTTTCATGTTGGGTGTAGGCCTAGTCCTCATACAAGTTCTTCATCATATCTACGGGAAAGCCATCGCGTAGGTACAACCCAATACCTTCTTTACATTTCTATGACAATAACTTGTGTCTCCTATCGTCATCTTGTCGTATCCATATCATCTCTTTGTCCTACACAAAACAAAAACAACAAACACACAGAGCACAACCCAGATGTAGACCACCTGTGTTCTACCAACATAGGACCATGTCAGGATCTAACATCCGTCTACCATTATGTGAGAATCTCCTAGGAGCATACCAAGTGCATTATGTCTCTATACGGTCAACCTGCATTCTACCAACATAGGAGAACTGCTTAGGTGCACACCAAGTGCCTTATGACCTCATCATCTCCAACATGGGAACACGCATACACAAGGACTAGTTACAATCGAACAAGTTGCGTACCATGCCAGGATCATTTTTTTAGGTCAACCTCAAGGACTTATTACATCTGAACAACATGCATCCAAGATCTTTTTCGTTCGGACAACCTTTCGGGATTGATTACGTCCGAGCAACCTGTGTAACACGCCAAGTCTCTCTATTTACGCTCAGACAACTTACAAGACTTATTACATCCAATCAACCTGTGTACTATGCCAGGACTCACTTTTACACTCGGATAACCTGTATGAGGACTGATTATGTCCAAGGATAACTTGCGAGCTTCGTCATGCCTGATTACATATGAGGACAACCTACATGTTTGATTACGTCCAAGCAACCTGCTACTATGTCGGAGCTCTTTATTTACGCTTGGACAACCTGTCTCATTTCTCATGTGAGATCTCATGCATCTGCGTCTTTTGGTCTATGGTCATCTTCTAGCATAAACACATAGGGACTGATTACGTCCAAGAATAACCTGCGAGATTCGCTAGGACTGATTACATATGAGGACAACTACAGGACTTATTATGTCACCAAGACAACCTGTATCTGCAACTATGTTGGAACTCATCGCTCCCTCTTTCGAGGGGTCTCGTTCTGGATCACACCAAGTCTTTCTCTGAAGTACTCGAACTTCACTTTGGATAGAGGCTTGGTCAATACATAAACTATTTGCTCATCCGTTGCCACGTACTAGAGCTTTACTGCTCTTCTCTGCACCATATCCCTGATATAGTGAAACTTGATCTCGATGTACTTCGACTTGTCATGGAACACTGACTTCTCTGATATCTTCATGCAACTCTGATTGTAGCAGAAGATATAAGTCTCTTCTAACTAGAGATCAAACAAATCAGAGAATAGCTTTCACAACCATACTACCTCACAACTAACCGAGCAAGCAACAACATACTCTGCCAAGGCTGTACTCAGTGCCATGTAGGATTGCTTCCTGCTAAACTAGGAGTCATGCCAAATTCCAAACTGAAGCAACAACTCGAGGTTCTCTTCCTATCAGTGGTGCTACCTGCCGAATCCAAATCAACATAATCGTGCAAGTTAGTCTATTGTTTTGCATCGTTCTTGAGCCCATAATCCACTATACCCTTTAGGTACCTCAATACATACTTTGCAGCAACCAGGTGAACATGTCTCGGATTTGTCAGGAACTAGCTCAAGGTGTTCACAGCAAAGCATATGCCTGTTCTTGTATTCATCAGGTTCATCAATGAGCCAATCATCTGACGATACATCGTGGCATCAACCGACTCTGATGAAGCATCACAAAGAAGCTTCAAGTTCGATGCCATATGTGTGGATATCGCCTTGCAGTACAACATTTTGAATCTCTTTAGAATCTCCACTATATACGTTCCTTGACCAAGGAAAATACCATCTGCACTCTGCCACACCTCCATGCCTAAGAAGTAGTGCATCATACCTAGGTCTTTCATTTCAAACTCAATAGCAAGTCTCTTCTTTGCATCTTCAATGAGTTCGTCCTCTCTTTTCAAGAACAGGTCATCGACATATAGCAGGAGCATCACTGGTCTTCTTCCTTCAACCTTGAAGTAAAGGTTGGAATCCGGTTTACTCTTAGTAAAAACTAGGCTCACCAAGAAGCTATCCATCATGTTCTACCATGTCCTCGGTGCCTATTTCAATCCATACAAGGCCTTCAATTTGCACACATGGGTTTTTTTGTCATGTGTCTCGAATCTCAGTGGTTCTTCTATGTATACTTCCTCCTTGACTACACCATTCAAGAATGTTGTCTTGACATCCATATGGTGTATCTTCTATCTCATAACTACAACCATTGCAAGTATAGATCTAATGGAAGTGTACCTCGCTATTGGTGCAAGTGTCTCCTCGTAGTCTATGCTTACTTTCTGTGAGAAGTCTCATGCTACAAATCTTTCCTTGTATTTCTCGATGTTTCCATCTGCAGCATGGTTGATCTTGTAGATCCACTTCGAAGTCATGACAAACTTCACTTCCGGTCTTAGAACTATTTTCCAGACATCATTCTTCATAATCGACTGATACTCCTCGATCATGGCATCTTTCCATTCTTTCTTTTCTACAGCCTCTTCATAGGTGGAAGGTTCCTTGTCAATGATGTCACACAACAGAGCCACATAGCCATTGTAAGGCTTTGGTCTTTTCCTTTCTCTATACATCCCTTCTGGAGCCCCATACCTTTCTTCTTCTTGTGTGATCTCATGTGCCCATGCTGGTTTCCTCTTGTGGGAATCCTTCTCGTGAAGTGTCTCTACAAGATCTTGTGGTTCTACCATGCCATGATCTTCATGGTCTTCTGGAATTGCTTGTACATTTTTTGTACCTCGAACTCTCATTCCTTCAGGTTCGTGGACCTCTTCAATAGGTAGCCTCCTGGATCTAGAGTATATCGAGTCCTCATCAAAGGTTACATCTCTACTGATCTCGATCTTCTTGAAACCTGGGAAGTATATTTGGTAGGCCTTTGATGTATCACTATATCTTACGAATATACTCTTCCTCTTGGAAGAATCGAGCTTGGTCTTCTTCTCCTTTGGGATATGTATGTACATTGGGCAGCTAAGTATTCCGAGATGGCTGGCTTCTAGTTTCTCTCCTGAGAAACCTCTTCAGGAATCTTATTGTCGAGTACTCGATGAGGAGTACAGTTTTGTACATACATAGTTGTCCTTGTTGCTTCCTCCCAAAGGTGCATTGAAAGATCCTGGCCATTTAGCATTGCCTTTGTTGCTTCCATTATGGTTCGCTTCTTCCTTTTTGCGACGCCATTCTGCTAAGGATTATATGGAGTGATTAACTCCCTCTTAATCCCAGACTCTCTGCAGAGTTCCTTGAATTCTTTCGAGGTGAACTCTTCGCCATTATCTGACCGTAGAGTCTTGATCTTTCTTTCAGTGTGGTTCTCGACTAAGGATTTGTATTCCTTGAACTTACTAAATACTCCATTCTCCCCTTTCAAGAAATATATCCAAGTTTTACCTGAGAAAACATTTATAACAGAAACATAGTACACATACCCACTTAGTGAGCTGGAAGACATGGGCCCACATACACCTGAGTGTACTATCCCCAGTATTCCTTTAGCTTTACTTTCACTGTTGGGATATGTCTTCTTTGCATTCTTTCCTTGTGCGCATCCTTTGCAAATGCCTTCATGCTTTGCTTGGATTTATGGAAGTCATGAGATTGCTTTGCTTGGATTTATGGAAGTCATGAGACTGCTTTGCTTCCAATTAGTAGTGCTCTGTAATGCACATGTGCAAGCCTTCGGTGCCATAGTTTACTTGTTTCTATTGACTCTTGAACCAATGCTTTGTTCATCTTGTTCTTTTAGTTTGTATAAGCCTCCATCTTGTTCTCCAATTACTATTGCATCATCTATTGTCTTTCCTTTAGGGCACATTAGAACTTGGTCATCAACAAATGCAACTCTCATTTTGTTTGCACCTGGTGCAGAGATGGAGAGAATATTTTTCTTCAATCTCAGAACATATAGCACATCCTTGATATTTAAAGGTTTCTCGGAGTATAGCATGTATGAAGCTTCTCCACTTCCTTTTATAGAGTATTGATAATCATCCCCAAGTTTCACCTTGTGAGGTGACTCATGCTTCGACATGTTGATGAATGATTCTTTGTATCCTGTCATGTGTTTAGATGCCCCACTATCCACAAGCCAATCATTGCTTCCATGTGAGATAGTTTCCATGAGTGTTGAGATCAACACATACTCTTCATCTGAATCATCCTTCTCTCTTCTAAATCTTTTGTTGGTTGGTTCATCGTCTTCGATGGTATGAGCATGATGTCTATTCTTTCTGTTTAAGTAGTCTTTGTTCTTGGGACAACCTCTTGCAAACTATCCCTTTTCATCACAAGTGTGGCATTGTATGTTGGAAGGATCTTTTCTGAATTTCTTTTGTTCTTTGTACTTCTTGTTGTGATGGTGGTTCTCCTTCTTTTTATAGTTCTTCCTGGTGTGAACAATGAAAGCTTGATCTTCAGTTGCTCCCATCTTTTCTTCTCTTGTTACTGTTATCACAGATCTTGTAGTTTCCTTGATAAAGTAATCCTATACGAGATGGAAGAGAGGATATGAAACCAAAGTCATGACCTACAAAAACCCTCACCCCCAAAATATGAATGGTTGTCACATTAGTTAGGGTTTCCTTCGCTTTATGCCATTGAATTCCCAAGTGACAATGGAGGAGACCCGATCCTATCCTGAAAGGACAGATCTACAGCAAATCACTAGATCAAGCCAAGAAATAGGAATACATAAGGTGAGAGTTGGAAACCCTAGTTTTAAGGGATAAGCCACATGTTAAGGAATATTCAAGTACATGTGTTTAAGTATTGTTGAAATATTACTCGAATGAAATGGATCATTGACTTAAAGAGTTTAAAACAGATCTAGGGTTGGTGTGTTTGTTCAAATGATCAAACCAAATACCCGCAGGGGATTTAATCAAGAATATGGAAATTTCCCAGGACGAGGTTGATATAATGAAATTAGGCCGTCAACAAACCTACTTGGATGTAAGATTCAACAATAGAGAAAAATCAAAGCCAAAACCAGAAAGACAAGCAAGAAGAACTAGGTGCCAGATAGAGAGGGGCACCTTCTCTCCTAGAGATCAGTGCCTGAGAGTGGGAAAATGGAGTTTGTGGTTGACGGCTAGAAGGGAGAGAAGATTTCGAAGGATCACCGACAAAACCCAGATCGTCGAATTTGTATATTCCTAGTGAGAATCGATACGGTGTTTCTTCCTAAGTCTAAACAAGGGTTTTTTAGTAAAAGCAGTGATAGGAAATGCATAGAAAAATTAAAAGAGGGATAATTTACCTGTGAGACATACATGGATCTTGTATATGACCTTAGAAATTATGAAGAACGTTGCATTCCTAATAACATGAGCATTTCCAGAGAGGATCTTGATGTTGTTGAGCTTCGGGCAATCAACCTAGCACGTCCTTCAACTTGCTAACCAAAGAAAACCAAATGGTAAGGAAACCAAATTAGATGTGCGAAATAAGGAAAGGACAGGAAGTAAAAAATCATAGAGAAAGAGATACTCCTTGAACTGAACACCCAAGAGAAGAGGCAAGGTGAGTTTTCCCACAACTACGTCCTCCCTAGCGCGCCTCCTTCTAGATGAAATGGGTAAAGAAAATATATGCAAGATCTATCCCGAAGTTAAACTCAGTACAGAAGCCTAGCAATGCTAATCGTCAAATCATCAACTCATTTACAAAACTCAAAAAGTAATCCGAGACAAATCTGTTTATGCAAATTCTGGTTCCATAGCTCATGAAATACAATGGTGGGGGGGGGGTCACCTCTCTTGAATAGATGGAGAGTGTTCCCACATTCTAACTAACTATCATCCGATGGTTGAGATTGAGACATCATAAATGGTGGATATCAACAATACAAATATCAACTCGTGGATCAAGTGACTAAGTCAAAAGAGGGGGCGCACATTGCTCAAGGATGCCTCTCTAGTGTGAAAGTCACAATATAACATAAGATGTGACATGAAAATACATAAGAGGGGGTCACTAGGGGATTAATTCACCCTAGGCCCCTTTAAAACTTCAAATCATATGATATAACAATGCCATACATCATTAGCCAACTAGAGGGGGCGCCCCTTGGGGCCTTTCCTCACTGACTGAGCCAAAATAAAATAATGCGAACAACTGCTGACTGAAAACTATTGAAGGACTATTAGGGATGCTTAGACACATCATCTTCCAACATTCCAAGCCATTTCCTTGACCGATGAGGACAAATCGGTTTTTTGAGTGAGATTCCTAGTTCATTTTTGCTGGTACAATATCTGGAAAATGATAAAATCACCATAACTCTATTTAAGATGAGAACTGGGGAAAACTGACTACTGTGGATGATCTGGAGACACAGAAGAATGGTATAAGTAACTACTCATACCCCTTGGAACACTGCGCTGCTTTAGGAGAACCAAAAACACTGTCATCTATAATAAAATTTGATCATTTGGCCAATAATAAAGTGATAATAATCACTTATCGAGAGAATCGGGGCCAAACTCTCAAAATTGATACCGCGGTATTGGTCTTGGATATGTCCATAGAAAATATAGACCAGGTTGTTTTTTGAGTCACTACCTCGAAATCCGTGCTTGACTTGGTCAAACTAGGCTGACCAGGTCAAAGTACCCAAACTGAAAGTGAGAATCTGTATCCATATGATCCTGTAAGCATCAAGGATAAGAAATGCTCCATTGGTGTTTATCAAAGCCAAGCTTAAGTCAAGTTATTCATAATCATGGTGACAATAATAATAATAATAATAAGATATACATGTGCTTCTAAAAAATCTTGGAACCCTCTGGAAGTCTGCTTGTTCATGCCATACTTACAAAGTGTAAATGATGTGCTACTGTCGGGTGAGGATGGAAAAAAAAGGCTAAATAAAAGGGAAATTACTTTTGTCTGACTTTGACTTTGTGGTCTCTTTGGATGACAACCAATACACTCAACCAGAGTGACATATACATGACAGATAACTATAGGGGATGGAGGTGTCTGACAAGTGGATAAATTACTTGGGCTTGTTTCCTTCACACTCTAGCAAGTTTTTCTTTGTACTAATTTGCAACATAGGTCAACTATAAAAGGCAGGTTCCCTGGAATTCTTCTGGGCTCCAGTATTGATAAAGACACAACCTTTGCAGGCTAGTCTCACCATGCTTCCCTCTGGGGGGGAATGAGTCGAACACTATAGAAAGAGCAAGTGCTCATCCATTCACCATTAAACTTTTAATAATACATTTCACATTTCACATCAAATAGTAGCCACCCTATAAGAGCAGAGCAGGTGCCTTGGAAAGATTTCTGGGCTCCAATAAATGACTAAGGCCTAGACTGCTGCCAACGAGCAGTCCATAGCGTCGACGCATTTTTCCTCTCCCTACTACCACTGTGAAGGGCAGACGAGCCTTGCATTATACAAAGAATGAGTGCTCAACCCCTTGTCCACTGACTACCTTTAAAAAAAATTATACTTTTGCATCATTTAGATATAACTTTTATGTGTTCTGATGCTTTAGTGTTTAGCAACACTGTTTGGTGGAGCACTTGTTTTGAGGACTAAATGAGAACTTCCCAGTGAACCTAGCCACACTGTCGAAGCCACATACTTCATAGCCAAAGACACATAACAACATGGAGTCTATCATGTACATGGTTCAAGATGGGGAAAAGATCTTCAATCTCATAAGTCTCAAACAATCTAAGTCATGGGAAGAAATTCATAAATGGATGAACTTGATGTACAAGGACAGGTGACATATGAGACCAACCTAGCACTAAGGTTTATTATTTGTACAAGAATGGCATGAGCAAGAGTCTTCACAACAAGTTCTTTGATTAGTCAAGGTATAAGTTCAAGCATTAGTACAATATAAGCATAGGTCACCATAATCATCCTAAATGACAAACATAGGTGTTTGACATACATTATAAAGAAAAAACTAAACCAAAGAAGCATATACTTGATCTCACCATATATACCTGTCTCCAACTGATAGAACCCATCTATAATATGTGTACCAGCTATGATTTGTTGCTCTGCTGAAATGAACTAGGTCATCACCGACAACATCTCAATGCACTCTTGAATATCACTTCTGGCAAGGAATATATGATGAACAAGGCTCTGGAACGACTGAAGTTGTAATGATCCATGCTAATACCCCATGTGAAAAGTAGCTCGGAATAGAACAAGAGATAAGTATGTATGTTGCATCATGGTAGCCCAGCTGCAAATGTATATGTGATAACATCTAGCTCCAACTGGGACAAGTTCTCTAATGAAGAGAGTGCTTGAGAGCCTTAGAAATATCTGATCCATAGCACCATCGACAACAAATAATCCAACACATGTCACTTTCTACTTCCTCTCAAGGTATTACTTGTTATCTACACACATGGAAGCAAGAAATACTAGAGAAACATGTATGGGAAAAATATATGCAAAAATAAACTGATAGGAAATAAATGTTGGAAAGTAAAGTGCTGAAAATTAAATTCTAATTTAATCATTTCAAATGCAGTAAAAGATAAAACACAGACAAAACTCACCAACTAGAAGACTCATACATCAATTAGATAGAAAACAAACTCAAGTATTGCTCAGAGAGCCTATTCAATCCTACCTACTCTAACTGATGGTGAAAAGATGATATGCTAAGTCATGCCGTGGAGATAGTCCCTTAAATAAGCTTGATTTATAGGAATTTTGAAATTGCGACCATCTTCAGTAGATTAAAAAATACATATTATCTTCAAATTGTTCTACTGTTAGCCATCCCATCCAAAGGTTTCTTGATTGTCTTGAGATATTATTAAATGCACAATTGTCAACAATCACCTTATTACCATAGGAATACCTACCTCACTTAATGGATGAAAACACAAATGGAAAATATAGGGTACATATTATGGAGGCATCAGTGTTGCCTTTGGTACGGGGAAATGTCATTGTCCTACTTCTTTTAGATATAGAATTAAAACGTGGATGACCCTCATCTATAGGAATGGCAATTCTTCCAACCAAGATCTCTTTTACCTCTCTTCTAGATATGTCGGGCTCTCTCTTAACCTCCTCTAGGTGTCTTGAAACTACTTCTTTAACTGTTTCCCCCACAGTCCAAAATTATTGGAATACTTCATCAATATCAGTTTCAAGGGGAGAAATGGTATCAGAATGATCGCCTTGCTTACTAGAACCTTCCCCATGAGGCATAGGTAGTTTTCCCTTCCGGGAGGCTTTAGATAGATTTATCTCTACTTCTTCCAAAGATTCCAGATGTATAATAGGAATGTGAGATGTATCGTTTTGTTCACTCGAAGGCCTCTTAGGAGGTAACAAAAAACGTGGAAATTAGAAGCTGTTGAGTAGCAAAAATTACTCAGATTTTCTCCTTGGTCTGGCGGCTTATGTTGACTAATAAATTCAGATTGATCACCAGAAGAAGCTTGGTTTTCTTTTTCAACTACATGGGAGGAAATCTCAGCTTGAAAAGTAAGCAAATTATTTAGGGAAAATTCCTTCCTGAAATCATCGTTAATGAGAACATCCTCATCCAAACTTCGATTAATAAGTCTCGTCATATCCCATCTTAGGTTATCTCTAAGGTACTACCTAATCTCTTGGATAGCGCGGTGAATTATTCTAGTCAGAGTATTTGGTATATCATTCATTACAGACAAGGACTCACCGTGTAAGGTGTTAAATTTTCATATGATTAGCTAAGACATCAGTACTTCATTTCATTTTCATAACAAAAGCATATAAACAGGATCACTGAAAGATAGACAAGCACAACCATACAAAAGGAACACAAAGATTTATCCTGGGAAAACCCTAAAGGGAAAAACCCAGCAAAAGCTTCCTCAATATAGATGCCCCAAAAAGATAAAAGATAAAAGATAAAACCAGCAAGGAGATCAAAGCCTGATCCTCCTCCTTCTCCAGCTACTTCTCTTCTCCACTAATGCGCTACTCAAGTGAGAGTGTGTGCTCAAATGAGGAGAGCTACACCTCTATTTATATTCATCCGTTCACTTCAATTAACTCATCCGACATGTAGGCTCGAGTTAATCATGTAGGCTCGAGTTACACATGTAGGCTCAAGTAACCACACTGGGGTGCTAATGACCCACCTTTACAATTAGAGGGGACAACCTCATGACTCTTATTAGTTCTTCCGATTAGAAGCATCGGGGTACAAGATAATACAAGTGGTTCTCCCCGTAGGACCATCGGGGACCACAAAAGATACATATAGAATATTCTTCGAAGTTACAATATTTCAACACTCCCCCTTAATGAGAAGGGTATTCTACAACAACATCAACAACAACAATAGTAGGAGAGAGATAGAGGACATCATCAACATCATCAGGGTAATACATCTATAAATCATTGGAAGCTTTTCAACATCATGTAGTCTTCATCTTCAATCTTTAGTCTTCAGCGTCATCAGTACTTTGACCACTTCGATCAGCAACATCTTCTTCAGCACTTTGACCTTTCGATTAGCAACATCATCTTCAACACTTTGACCTTTCGATCAACAACATCTTCTTCAGCACTTTGGCCTTTCGATCAGCAACAACATCATCATCATACTCTGATCTTTCGATCAGAAACATCATCAACCGAACATTGTCATACTCTAACATCAACTCATCATCATATTCTGATCTTTCGATCAGTACATCATCATCATCATACTTTAATAATACGGCATCATCATCATCAGGATCTCATCATCATCACATTCTGATCTTTCGATCAGAAACATCATCATCATCATCGCATTCTGATCTTTCGATCAGAAAACATCATCATCATCAACAACATCATAATCATAAGCAACTTCTGATCTTTCGATCAGAGAACATCATCATCAGCAACTTCTGATCTTTCGATCAGAGGAACATCATCATCATCATATTCTGATCTTTCGATTAGAGAACATCATCATCGTCAGCAACAGCATCATCATCATATTCTAATCTTTCAATCAGAGAACACCATCATCATCAACAACTTCTGATCTTTCGATCAGAGAAACATCATCATCATCATATTCTGATCTTTCGATCAGAGAACATCATCATCATCAACAACATCATCATCATCATATTCTGATCTTTCAATCAGAGAACATCATCATCATTAGCAACTTCTGATCTTTCGATCAGAGAAACATCATCATCATCATATTCTGATCTTTCGATCAGAGAACAACATCATCATCAGCAACAGCATCATCATCATATTCTGATCTTTCAATCAGTACGTCATCATCATCATAAAAACATCAACATGATCCTTCCTTTCGGAATTACGGGATCAACATGTCTGTAGCACTCAGACGATCCTTCCTGTCGGAATTACGGGATTTAGGTCTTTACGGAGTTACTAACGATCCTTCCTTTCGGAATTACGGGATCAACACATCTGTGGAACTCAGACAATCCTTCCTATTGGAATTACGGGATCAAGTCAATGATCCTTCCTTTCGGAATTACGGGATCAACACATTTGTGGAACTCAGACAATCCTTCCTATTGGAATTACGGGATCAACACATCCGTGGAACTCAGACAATCCTTCCTATTGGAATTATGGGATCAATTCAATGATCCTTCCTTTCGGAATTACGGGATTTAGGTCTTTACAGAGTTACTAACGATCCTTCCTTTCGGAATTACAGGATCAACACAGATGTGGAACTCAGACAATCCTTCCTCTAGGAATTATGGGATCAACACACGTTCTCGAGTACCGAAGTCACCGGATCCGTTTTGAACCGAAGTTCAAGGATGATACAATCCTACCACATTCACGGGGACCGAGATCTCCGAATACATTTTGAACCGAGGTTCAGGGATGATGTAATCCACCACTTTCACGGCGGCCAATACCTCTGGATACATTTTGAACTGAGGTTCAGGGATGATGCAATCCACCACTTTCACGGGGGCCGAGATCTCTGGATACATTTTGAACTGAGGTTCAGGGATGATGCAATCCACCACTTTCACGGGGGCCAGGATCTCCGGATACATTTTTAACCGAAGTTCAGGGATGATGCAATCCTACCACATTCACGAAGACCGAAGTCACCAGATCTATTTTGGACATATGTCCCAGGATGATACAATCCCTCTTCATTCTCGAGGACCGAGGTCTCCGGATCACTTTAGGGCAAGTGCCCAGGGATGATACAATCCCACTGCAACATCACTACTCCCCCTTTCGAGGAAGGTCTTTTCGAACAACACCAAGCTTGTTTCGAAAGTGTTCGAACTTTACCCGAGACAGAGGCTTCATCAGTACATCATCATTCAAACTATCATCACCTACATCTTCAGTATAGAAATACCAAAACATAATCATCTACATCTTATCTCGTATGTAGAAATACCAAATTTTTATGTGTTACAATTGGAACACAGGGTTCTTTGTCATCACAAATCTGGTTATCACATAGAATCATTGTAGTATCCATCTTCAGGTCAAAGAGACCTGATATCAGCTTCCGAAACCATATGACTTCACAACTTAGCAGAGCAATCTGCTATGTATTTTGCTTCAGCCGTTCTATGAGAAACACTGGACTGTTTCCTGCTAAACCATGAACTCATAGCAGACCCCAAACAAAAGCATCTACCTAATGTGCTTTTCTTGTCTGAGATACTTCCAACCCAATCTGCATCTGTGTAGCCATACAATCTATACTCATGGCTACCATCATAGTATAGACCAAAGTATATAGTCCCTTTCAGATATCTCATCACATGTTTTGCGGTTACTAGGTGAACCCGTCTTGGTTGAACAAGATATTGACTTAAGGTGTTCACAGCAAAACAAATGTCTGGTCTGGTATTTGTTAAGTACATCAATGACCCAATGATTTGCCTTTAATGAGTCACATCCACTAACTCTGATGAGTCATCAACTAACAGCTTCAGTTTGGAGTCCATGGGTGTGGCCATGGATTTGCATTCCAACATTTTGAATCTCTTCAATATCTCTACCGCATACTTTCCTTGGTTGAGAAAGATTTCTTCTGAACTTTGTCATATTTCCAGACCTAGGAAATAGTGCATTAACCCAAGGCCTTTCATCTCAAATTCTTCTGCTAGTTTCTTCTTGCTTTCCATGATCTGTTTCTCCTTCCCTGTCAAGAATAAGTCATCCACATATAATAACAGGATGACAGGTTCATCTTCTACAACCTTGAGATAAAGGTTAGGATCAGCTTTACTATTGGTAAATCCCATAATTAACAGGAAACTATCTATCCTTCCATACCAAGCTCTGGGAGCTTGCTTCATGCCATAGAGGGCCTTCTTCAACTTACATATATGAGTCCATCTGTCTTCAACTTCAAATCCTTTCGATGTATAACTCTTCCCCAATCATACCATTAAGGAAGGATTATCTTTACTTCATCATGGAAGCAACTACCATCATAGTTCTGAAGGAAGTGTACCTTGCTTCCTGGAGTAAGTGTCTCTTTAGAATTAATTCCCTCTTTCTCATAGAAACCTCTAGCCACAAGTCTTTCCTTACTTCTATCAGCGACATATTTTATCTTGCAAATCCATTTGTAAGATACCACATTCTTGCTTTCTGGTTTGAG
>LPNX011182901.1:234765-311830 GCA_001517045.1 Pseudotsuga menziesii
ACCTGGGAGCTTCAGATTCATGTTTATTGAATTGTCATCACTTGTTCTTCGGAACAAGTCTTGTCCTTCTTTTCTTGTAGGAGGTTGTATAGGACCTTTCCTACAATTCAAATGCACCAGTTGCATGGTTAGAACTATTTCATAAAACATATGCATAACGACAAATTCTTATGCATCATGCAACTATTTAGCCAATACAACATTCATCCATATTTCACAGAAACTTTCTAGATGCCTTCTATCTCTACCATGAAATCATTGAGATTGTGCATTAATCCAATATGTCAGCAAAGAGGTTTGATAAGTAGCACTAGAGAGTTGTATAGCGCCATGAGCTACTTACCCATCACATGCATATTAGTAGTATTAATGTAAACAATCTATCATGCATAACACATCAACTGAATACAATCAAATGCATAACAAAAAAATATCATGAAATGGTAATTGAATACTTATCTTTTATTTGTTTCATGGGTAGACTCCATCTTGATCATTCTGCTTTATGATCTTCTTCATTCATGAAATCATCATTTCTTATCCAAATGACAAGATGAATAAGAGGTTCTTCAAGAATTGAGTTTTTCATATTCCTCATCGCTTGAGGGATCTTCTTTGAATGGTGAGAGCTTGATCTTCAATTGCTCCCATCTTCTTCTTCTCTTCTTATTAGTCGAGCTGAAAGTAATCACTTACTTCTGGCATACATTCTTGACATGAATGAATTCCATGATCCTGGGAGGCCATTCAAGGTGGCTATCACCACTTCTGCATACTTCTTCTTCTACCATTTCAAGTTGTTCTGCATTCTGGATCTTCACATTCTTCAACTGTATTCTCAAAGCCATCTTCTGATTTAAGTTCTTATCTTCAAATAGCTTGATCAAGGAATCAAACATCTTTGGTGTCTTTAGGGAAGACACTTGTGGTATAAGTTGATCCGTGATTGAATCAACAATGATCTTCTTGGCCTTGATAAAGTTCTTATTGTGTAAGTCTTTGAGGCTCATCTCCCTCTAGAACTAGAACCTCTCTACTCATGTAGGTGTCCAATTCATTTTCTTCAGAGAGATCAAATACTTCCATGCTTGGAAGTTTTCAACTTCACTAAGCTTATCATCAAGCTGATGTGATAGATCACTTTGAAATGAGAACCTCAAATGCAAATATCAAAATATTAGATCTTACCGATTTGAGGTGTCCGTCCTGCTTCCGGAGCTAGCTGATCTAGGGTTTGTCAGAGAAACCCTAATTTTCAAAACTTGGAATCTTTTAGATCTGATTGGATAGAAATATAGATCTCTTCAAATGGAGCCGTCCAATGCACTCCTTTTCTGAAAACAGTGGAGGGAAGCTCCCGGAATAGAAGCCCTAGTTTTCCAATTTCTTTTGCAGAAATTCCTGTTACTGTTTCTATGATATCTTCGAAATTACGGCTCCTCTATGTCTGAAATTTTTCACTGAGGTAACCTCACATGTTCCTGATCCAAATCCATAGGTTTCATTAGAATTGGTTTCACCAATTGGGATTTATGATCATTTTCCCAAGGTGACCTGTTACAGGACTGTTCAGAATAGTGAAGTTGTACAGCATTCCACGTGTCACTGGTTCATCTTCAAGTTCTGAAATTAGGATCAAAGAAAGTGCATTCCATTATATTTCTAGAACATCTTCAGGAATTTCATTTGGACCTCTGTAGCCCATGCTACATCAATTCTCCCCAGGTGTCCTGTTTAGGGATGAATTCTGGAAGAGGCTGGAACCCTAACTTGGAGGGATCATATCTCCCAGAATATAGAGAATATGAGGCTGAATTTCGGACAAAGTGTAAATAAGGATTTTTTTGTCAGCCTCTACAATTTTCAACTCCTGAGCCTTCTCCAATCTCAGGATATAGCGAATGTACCAAAACGTAGCAGTTTTAGTATTTAGGGTTTTTTCAGATCGGGGTCAAACTAGGGTTTGACTTTCCTAGAGTTTCACCCAACCAAATTTCTTGATCCAGGTCTCTAAAATTCTATTTTGATGAGGAGAAAAATCCTATGCTGGGCTCACTCAAAAATTCTTCTTCTGTAGAAAGCCCTAATTTTCCGCACCAAAATGAAAATGCTCGGAATCGAATTCCGCTTCGACAGAAAGATGCGCCCTTCAATGGAGAGTCAGTCTAGCCTTCTTTTGCTGATCGATCATGGATAGAGACCCAAAAAAATAATAAGCCATATATTATTTACTTGCATAATGTCTTCTTTCAGGGTGGCTGTGATACCATGTTAAATTTTCATATGCTTAGCTAAGACATCAGTACTTCATTTCATTTTCATAACAAAAGCATAGAAACAGGATCACTGAAAGATAGACAAGCACAACCATACAAAAGGAACACAAAGATTTATCCTGGAAAAACCCTAAAGGGAAAAACCCAGCAAAAGCTTCCTCAATATAGATGCCCCAAAAAGATAAAAGATAAAAGATAAAACCAACAAGGAGATCAAAGCCTGATCCTCCTCCTTCTCCAACTACTTCTCTTCTCCACTGATGCGCTACTCAAGTGAGAGTGTGTGCTCAAATGAGGAGAGCTACACCTCTATTTATATTCATCCATTCACTTCAATTAACTCATCTGACATGTAGGCTTGAGTTAATCATGTAAGCTCAAGTTACACATGTAGGCTCAAGTAACCACACTGGGGTGCTAATGACCCACCTTTACAATTAGAGGGGACAACCTCATGAATCTTATTAGTTCTTCTGATTAGAAGCATCGGGGTACAATATAATACAAGTGGTTCTCCCGATAGGACCATCGGGGACCACAAAAGATACATATAGAATATTCTTCGAAGTTACAATATTTCAACATAAGGTTGGTTCAGGGGCTTCGGTTGACAAATGATTAGGGGTCTCAAAAAAATGTTCATCATTTCTATCCATAATTGCCCCTATCAATTACTAATGAGTAAGCTATTGTCTTAACCTAAAATCATCTTCATCCTCATAATCATAACTAGTTACTCCCATAAAGAAAACATACGTATAATCATCGTCTTTTCATGCCATGCTTATTCTTTCAACACCCAGGGTACCCTTCCCATAGGTATTCTTCAATCCATCTTCATATGTCTCAAGATATCCATCAATGAAAGGCTCCCTACAAATTCTAATCAAATTCCCATTGGAATTAGGTATGAAAGCGTATGATAAATCCATCATCAAGTATGCACCTAACCCAACAACCCATTTCCTAGAGAACAACATGGCATACACAGGAGGAATATCAATCACTACTACATCTATCATGGTATTTAAATTAGGGCAAGCAAACAAGTCATCCTTCAAATTTTTAATAGGCCATATGCTTGGACACTCCTGAAATCAATTCCACAAACATTTCCATATGGACGAGTGACTGCTAATCCCATATCTTTCATAATGCTCAGAGGCATAACGTTCATAGTGGCTCCAGAGTCTAACATACAGTTATGGAGTAAGAGGTTGTTGATTTGCAATGTGATATAGAAAGGAGGGTGTCCTTTACTCTTCCTCTCATAAACAATAGTGTTAATATGAATAGGCCCGGTTCTACCCCTACCTCTCGACCTCTAAGACTTTGGATTTGGAAAGACTCATAAATAATCTCAAGAGCATTTTCTATTGGGATATTATTGAAAAATTGATGAACTTGATCTTTGACTGATGGAAATTTTACTAGTTCACTTAGGGATACATTCTGCATGAATTTGCGGCAATCCTTGCTCTATGTCAATCCCCAAGTCATAGTCGCAAAGATCATTTTCTTCCGATTCTTCCTCTTCTAAGATTAGATGCTTGTTTAAGAAAGGTGTAATGTCTTGTTCTTTATTTCTACGTTGGTAAACTTGAGTGGTGGGTTGTGTTGTTGTGCACACAAATTCTTCTTCTTCTTCCCAATCATCTTCTTCTAGCAAGATTCTACCAAATCCTTCTCATCAATGAATTCTTCAACTAAGTTTATGCCTTCATCGTCAGGGTCAAAGACTTTAGGATCTTCTTTAGGTTCCTCACATAGGTTTACACTCTTGTTTTCTTCATTTCTCCTAGGGATTTGTCTATTGTTGTCTTTGACTTTCCCTCTCTGATTATTCCAATAAGGTCTCGGGTCGTAGGAATTTATGTATCATTCATTTTCCCTACTATTTGTTATATCCTTAGTGAACAAAGTGAGACTTTTCATCATCTCAACGTTGCTTCAAGAGTAGGTTTCTATTCAACTATAGGTTCCTTGGATCTTATGGGTTTTGGATAATTACAGGAGGAGATGGAGCGTAAGAATAAAAAAAAATATTATTTCCCATAGATGTTGGATTCTTCTTTCTTAGCCTAGGTTTGAGCACTCTTGAGATCATTTGGATTCTTTTCGTTAAGGTTCATACCAAACCATCCTTCAAAAGCATTTAAATAAATTATAAGGATGGCTTGATCTATTGGTCTTAGATATTGGGGAACATTAGAGACCAATTTTTTGAATCTTACTTTGAATTCATGGATGGTCTCATTGTATTTCTTCTTGACCTCAAATAGTTGATTTAGCAGGAACCTATTGTCTCGCTTGGATGAGCAATATTCTATGAGTTTTATGGTAAAGGTATTGTAATCATCTATCAATCCTAGAGGAAATTTATCAAACCATCCTTGAGCATCTCGTTACAACGATGCTTTAAGGAAACCATATAAACATCTTCAGCTTCAACCCCATAAGCATCCATGTAGTTCCACACCGATTCAATGTGGTGTTCAATAGGAATTACTAATGAACCATTGAATTTGGGAAGTTTATCAAAATACTTCTCAGGAATGTCATTAGGAGCACCTTGAATTAGTGAGAAATCAAAGGGGGATGGCCTAGCTCGACTTCTTAAACGCCTATGTCTTGCAGAACGATTGGTGTTATCCATTGGAGTGTTTACTCTAGGTGGGATACTCGAAGGAGTGGGAGAATTCGAGCTGCTAGTTGGAGAATTGGGTTGAATGAAAATATGAATTAATTGAAAAGATTCGGGACGGTTATCTAAAATTGTCGTGGTGAATTAACCACCCTCCAAAAGAAATTTGAAGATTGATATTTTAAGATTCTTGTTGTGATTACGAATGTACGTTAATGAAATTTCAAGGTTATTTCGACTCCGAAGGTTATACTCGTGGGTAGATCCCTCAAGGGAGTCATGTTGTGGAGTCATTGGGTGAACGAATTGTCATGTTCACCAAAATGAAATGTTGTAAGAGAGATAGAAACACTATAGTGATTGTACATAATTAGATAACTTGAAAATGAAACCACTGGGTTTAAAAACGGATGTGATATGAATGAATATAAGAAGTAAAACCATTCATAGACACCAGAGGTATGTAAGATGAACCAAGGTAATCATCTACCTCCCTGACAACGATGCCAAAATATTTATCACAGATCTTGTAGTTGTCCCGATAAAGTAATCGTATATAGGATGGAAAAGGGGACATACAACCAAAGTCGTGACCTATGAAAACCCTAACCCCCAAAATATGGATGGTTTTCATGTCGGTTAGGGATTCCTTCACTTTATGCCATTGAATTCCCAAGTGTTAATGGGGGAGACCCGATCCTATCTTAAAAGGACAAATCTACAGCTATTCACCAGACCAAGCCAAGAAATGTGAATACGTAAGGTGAGAGTTGGAAACCCTAGATTTAAGAGATAAGACACAAGTTAAGGAATATTAGAGTACGGGTTCTTAAGGATTTTAGAAATGTTACTCGAATGAAATGGATCAGTGACTTAAATAGTTTAAAACAAATCTAGGGTTGGTGTGTTTGTTCAAATGATCTAACCTGAGACCCTCGGTGGATTTAATCAAGAATATGGAAAGTTCCCATGACGAGGTTTATATAATGAAATTAGGCCTTCAACACACCTACTTGGATGTAAGATTCGATAGTAGAGAAAAATCCAAGCCAAAACCAGAAAGACAAGCAAGAGGAACTAGTGGCCAGATAGAGGGGGACGCCTTCTCTCCTAGAGATCAACGCCCGAGAGTGGGAAAATGGAGTCTGTGGTTGACGCCTAGGTGCGATAGGAGGTTTCGAAGGATGGCTGATAAAACCCATATCGCTGAATTCCTATATTCCCAGTGCAAATCGATCCAGTTATTTTTCCTGAGTCTAAACAAGGGTTTTTTTTAGTAAAAATAGTGACGGGAAATGCATACAGAAATTAAAATAGGGATAATTTACCTATGATACATACCTGGATCTTGAAGATGACCTCAAAAATGATGAAGAATTTTTCTTTCCTAATCAAATGAGCATTTTTGGAGAGGATCTTAATGTTATTGAGCTTCAGTCAATCACCCTAGCGCCTCCTTCAACCTGCCAACCAGAGAAAGCCAAACGGTAAGGAAAATGAATGAGATATGCAAAATAAGGAAAGTTCAAAAAGTAAAAAATCAAAGAGAAATAGATACTCCTTGAACCGAAAACAGGAGAGCAGAGACATGGTGAGTTTCCCCACAATTGCATCCTCCCTAGCATGCCTCTTTCCCTGCAGATGAAATGGGTAAAGAAAAAATATGCAAAGATCTATCCCAAAGCAAACTCAGTGCAGAAGAGCAGCAATTCCAATCGTCAAATCATCAACTCATTTACAAAATTCAAAAATTAATCCCAAACAAATATCTTTATTCAAATTCTGGTGCCAGAGCTCATGAAATACAATGGGGGGAACCTCTCTTAAATAGCTGGAGAGTGTGTCCACATTCTAATTAACTATCATTTGATGGTTGAGATTAATACCACATCAACGGTGGAGATCAACAATACAAAGATCAACTCATGGATCAAGTGACCAAGTCAAAGGAGGGGGCGCAATTTTCTCAAGGATGCCTCTCTAGAGTGAAAGTCACATTATAACATAAGATGTGACATGAAAATACATAGGAGGGGGTCACTAGGGGATTAATTCACCCTAGTCCCCTTTACAACCTCAAATCATATGATATAACAATGAAATACATAATTATCCAACTAGAAGGGGTGCCCCTCCGGGGGTTTTCCTCACTGACTGAGCTAAAATAAAAAAATCCAGACAACTGTTGACTGAAAACTATTGAAGGTCTATTTGGGATGCTGAGACATATCATCTGCCAATATTCCAAGCCATTTTCTTGACCCAGGAGGCCAAATCAATTTTTTTAGTGAGATTCCTAGTTCATTTTTGTAGGTACAATCTCTGGAAAATGATAAAATAGCCATAACTCTGTCTAAGATGAGAACTAGGTTAAATAGACTTCTCTAGATGATATGGAGACGCAGAATAATGGTATAAGTAACTACTCATACCCCCTAAAACAACACACTTCTCTAGGAGAACCAAAAACACTGCCATCTGTAATAAAATTTGATCATTTCGCCAATAATAAAGTGATACTAATCACTTATCAAGAGAACCGGGCCAAACTCTCAAAACTAAAACTGCAGTATTGTTTCTAGGCATGTCTAGAACAAATATAGACCATGTTGTTTTCTGAGTCATTTCCTTGGGAACCGTGCTTGACTTGGTCAAACTGGGTTGACCAGGTCAAAGTATCCAAACTAAAAGTGAGATACTGTATCCATATGATCCTGTAACCATCAAGGGTAAGAAATGATCCAATTGTGTATATCAAAACCAAGCTTAAGTCAAGTTATTCATAATCATGGTGACAATACTAATACTAATACTAATACTAATAATAAGATATACATGTGTTTCTGAAAAATATTGGAACCTTCTGGAAGTCTGCTTGTTCATGCCATACTAACAAAGTGTAAACAATGTGCTACTGCTAGGTGAGGATGGAAGAGAAACGATAAAGCAAAGGAAAATGACTTTTGACTGACTTTGACTTAGTGATCTCTCTGAATGACAACCAATACACTCAACCCATGTGACATATACATGGAACATAGAAAATAGGGGATGGAGGTGTCTCACAATTGGATAAAGTACTTGGGCTTGTTTCCTTCAGACTCTAGCAAGTTTTTCTTTGCACTAAGTTGCAACATATGTTAGCCTTCAAAGGCAGGTTCCTTGGAAGCCTTCTGGGCTCCGGTACTGACAAAGACATGGCCTTTGCAGGCTAGTCTCACCTTCTTTCCATGTGGGAGAAAATGAGTCGAACACTATACAAAGAGTCAGTGTTCATCCTTTGACCATTAACCTTTTAACGATACATTTCACATAATATAGTATCCATCCTATAAGAGCATGTGCCCTAGAAATCCTTCTGGGCTCCAGTAAATGACTAAGGCCTAGACATGCCGCCAACGAGTAGTCCATATCCCTGATGTGTTTTCCTCTCCCTGCTGCCCCTGTGGAGGGAAGATGAGCCTTACATTATACAAAGAATGAGTGCTCAACCCCTTGGACATTGACTGCCTTTAAAAACATTTATACTTTTGCATCATTTAGATATAGCTTTTATGTGTTTCGATGCTTTAGTGTTTAGCAACACTGTTTGGTGAAGCACTTGGTTTGAGGACTAAAGGAGAGCTTCCCAGTGAACCCATCTACACTGTCCAAGCCACATACTTCATATCCAAATACACATAACAACATGGAGTCTATCATGTACAGGGGTCAAGATGGGGAAAATATCTTCAATCTGACAACTCTCAAACAATATAATTCATGGGAATAGATTCATAAATGATGAGCTGGTTGTATGGGAACAGGTGATATATGAGGCCAACCTATCACTAAGGTTTACTATTTTTACACACATGGCATGCGAAACAATATTCATATCACGCTCTTTGATTAGTCAAGGCACAAGTTCAAGCATTAGTACAGTATAAGCATAGGTCGCCATAATAATGCTAGCATGACAAGCATAGGTGTTTGACATACATCATAAAGAAAAAATAAACTTGTCACATGCCCCAATTTTGCAAAAACAATTTTATATTATTTGAGGAACAATATGTTAAATTTTATGCTAAGTTGTAATTGATGACCCATTGGGGTCAATGAAATTTAATGTAAATTTTGAATATTTTATTTATTAATAAATAAATGAGGAGACAACAGCTTAGGAGAGCTGTTAAAATAGTGTTTACTGGTCAAATTGGTGGAGGATATTGGTGGAGAGAAAACTGACATGTGGCAGCATCCTCAAACCACTTCCAACTGTTGCAGGTGGAAACCTCCCTACATTTGTTGTCATGATTCCCCAAGAAAGTGGAATCAGAGCAGGTGGCTCAATTAATAAAAAATTGACCCAAAAGACCTAGGAAATCTTTATAAAAATTCCCATTGAAGAGAGCTGAGGCTGCTCATTCTAGAGAAGTGATCATTCAGGGTGAATGAATGTACTTCAGAGAAATTCAATGGAAGGAAAAGCTGGAAAGTGTTTGAGGGGATAACTGTTGATTGATCTAATTGCAGCTTTTAAGATGAAGATCATACTGCTGAGAGCAGAGTGTTTTACTGAGGTATTGAACTAGTCAGTTGATAGAGGGTTTTACTATTTGCATCCTCCACCAGTTCTCAGCCAATAAGACCAGGAACAGGCTCAGGGGTCCTGAGGAAGCGTTGTTTGAGCGCTCTCCAAATGTTTGGTAGGGAGGAACGACCTCCTAAAGCTGTTGTCGTCTTGTCCTCAACAGGTTCTATGTTATTTTATCTACTGTTTAAGTTAAATAAATCTTGGTTTAACTACTATATGAATGTTAAAAGTTCATAGTTTGTGAAATGTTAGATTTAGTATTCTTATTATATTGTTATAGAAATGAAATTGGTTTAGAGAATAGTGAAATAGAATGAAAATAAATTTCTAAACTGTGTTTTTCCCCACCTGGAAACCAAGTCGTACTCTAGCATAGTTAGAATGCTTTAAGTAGATGAAAGAATTCTTAAGAGAATAAAAATAGTTATTAGGATTTGAATCTGTAGATAGCAGAGTATAATTTATTTCAATGTTTTAAATATAATGAAAAACAGTGTTATGGTTTAATGGTGTTTACTGTTTACTTAGAGTAACTAAATAAAAATGCAGGAATAACAAATAGTAACCTACTTAGAGTTGTAGTAATAGTATACTGATACAAATTAAAGTTTATAGAAAATAACATCTAAGTATATAAACAAGTTATTAACCACACAGTATATCCTTTTAACTATTAACTAAAACATAAACTATTATTTAATAAAACTAGATTAGGGTTATGTTTATAAACCCTTTATTTATGAAAAATAAACAGAGTTCCAGAGTAACCTTTTATTCTTTACAGAGTTCCGAACAATTATAAGTTACAGAATAGTATCACATCACATCTGCCTAGAAGACACCATTATCCTCGCGAAAGAAGACCACTATTTCAAAAGAAAATTTAGAGAGGCATTAGAGATTACCAAACTCCCACACAATCTAAATAGGGATGGGGGCCTCGAGGTGAGCACTAGTTGGCTTCCACCTATTCTCAATCGAAAAGGCCACTCTGTCCCTTAACCTTTTTCCTTCTCCCCCTTTTTTTCCTCTTTCAAGCCTCTCCCTTTATTCCTTAGTCCTCCTTCAGTGTCCTTAATTTAAACCTTAATATTTAAAGAATAACCCAAAAAGTTTAAAATTAAAATTGAAAGATCAATTCGAGATCATTTTAAAACTCTAGGAGACTTAAAACAAATGAAAATCAACATCTTAACTTTTTAAGATTCATTTAAAAACTTTAGGATTTAAAGTATAATTAAAAACCATTTTTTTGACCTTTTAGACCCTTAGGGTCCCTTAATTTTGACCTAAATGATTGCCTTCTCCTTTCATTAGAACTTTATTACAAGTTAAAATTGAAAAATTATAACTAAAATTATAATAAAATAGAATAATATTAAAAATTTTCCCTAGGTTTATGCACATCAATAATCATCTAAAATAAAATCTGTTAATAGTAAAGATTTATTAATAGTAATAAATATCATCATTTAAAACTTTAGGATTTTAAAATAAATGAAAATCAACATTAACCTCTAAAATTCATTTTAAAACTTTAAGAAATTTATGGTAAAATTAAAATATACTTTTGGACCTTTTAGACCCTTGGGATTCTTAAATTAACCTAAATGATTGCTTTCATTAAGATTTAAAAATTATAATTAAAATTAAAATAAAATAGGAGAAAATTAATAAAAATTCTCCCTTATACATTAATAATGATATTAAAAATGGGTTAATAATAAAAATTTATTAATAATAATAAATACCCATTCCTTAAAACTTTATTAAAGTTAAAAGTGAAAAATTATAATTAAAATCATAATAAAATAGAATAATATTGAAAATTTTCCCTATGTTTAGGCACATCAATAATCATCTAAAATAAAATAAAATTTGTTAATAATAAAGATTCATTAATAATAATAAATACCATCATTTCAAAATTTAGGATTTTTAAAATAAATGAAAATGAATTTTAACCTCTAAAATTCATTTTAAAACTTTAAGAAATTTAAGGTAAAATTAAAATCTACTCAGGACCTTTTAGACCCTTAGGATTCTTAAATCAACTTAAATGATGGCTTTCACATTTCATTAAAATTAAAAAATTATAATTAAAATTAAATAGGAGAAAATTAAAATTTTCCCTTAGTTTAGGCACATTAATAAGCATATTAAAAGTGGTTAATAATAAAAATTTATTAATAATAATAAATTATTTTTTGACATTTAGTTTGTCCTAAAGTTTTAATAAATTTTTTTAATATTGTCCTAATTTAGCAGTTGAATTTTTAACAATATAAACATTTTCTTTTTTAGATTTTCCGCACATTCTTGTTTTTAAAATTAAAATAAAAAAAAATTTCAACTTAGCAAACCCTAGCCTCCGCAGCCGACCTTAGACTTCTTCCCACCTAGTCCCAGTATTTATCAATGATTCTCACTCTCTTCACATTTGACATTGTCCTAAAGATGGATCCTGATATGGATCCAAAACGTCGACTCGGTCATTTCGATACTGTGGTTTCTTCGATTGCAATTTTAATAACTAACCACCACAGAAATTTAGCAACAGAAAATACAGAATAGTAATTAAAAATGAATGTAAATATAAACATTAAATGAAATAAAACTAAGTATTTCATATTTAGGAGCTAAATAGATTTAACTAACATGCTTATAACCCGTGAAAGAAAAACCTAAGGGTCGAAACCCTAAACAACTAATTTATCCATTTATAAATTAATTTATTTAAGTTTTACCCATTTACATTGATAACTGTGTAAATAAACTTAACAAGAATACTACAACTCATGCTTTGGACTGTTTACAGTATTTTTCTTAAAATAAGTCTCTTTTATAAACAGTAAAATAAACGCATAATTTATAGGTTAACAAAATCATAACAAAACGAGATAGAGCTCAAACTTTAACAAAATATTTCTTCATAAACCCAACTGTATTACATTGTCAAGCCGTAAGGCTAATTTCTTAATTAAAAACCAAATACATATCACGGCTCAAGGGCCGGTAATACCTAGCATAACAGCAAGGGTTTTAAAGAAAACTGGAGAAAACATCATACTAAAACCTCTTAACTAACGAAGAAACTGGAACAGACTTCCAACACTGTGTTTCTCCTTCAACAACCCTCATTTGCAAGTAGGGAAAAACCCATGTTTGAAATCAGGGCTTACCGGTTGGGCCACGAGTCCACTGAAGCCAGCCATGGTTTTCTTTTCCACCGAAGCTTGGAGTTGTCATGGGTTCCTATACATAGCACGATACCGAGCGTTATTATAATGCTCAGCTTATAAGTTTAAAACCCTAACTGTATTAATAATTTGACAAAGAGTTTCCATGTAAAAAACCGAGTTGTCTTTACCTGCAAGAAGAAGAGTTGTCGAGCAACGAAGAAGCTGTTAGCAGCTTAGCAATTTACACAGAGGAGTATTCAAACCCTACGCCAACCCTGGAGTGAAGACAGTGACAAAGAAGCTTAAGCTTCACAAAGCCATGACAAGCCACAAGAAGAACATAACTGAAACTATGGACAGGCCGAGGGCCAAACACATAAACAAGTAACCACTCATGTAGTAAGGTTTACAACCACGAATAATCGTGATCAAGACTGAGTATTGAGACTACAGCAACAACAAACACAAGCTACGGAGCAAGCAAGCAGAGGAACAACCTCTCATGGCTGCCATGGAAACTAAACAGAGCAGCCTATAGGCTAGCGAAACCCTCGAAGGCAAATGACAAGCGAATAGGGTTTTCCAAGTCTTTTAAGTCACCAATGCATGGACGAGAGCAGACCATGTGCCCTCCAAATATTTCAACCACACAAGGGTCTTGTCTATAGTCAATTTGCATTTTCCAATTATCAAATTATTTCCATGATTAATAAACATTTATGCACTCGACTATAGAATGGATATATACATATTCACAAATGAAAACATAAAACTATATAATCAATAGTATCGAGGTCTGTGATATTTGATTAACAATGATTCTATGTCATTGACCATAGAGTAAGGTCGTGAAAACCTTTCCATGGTAACAATCCCAAGGTCGACCATAACATAACCTTTTCCAAATAACAATTCATATGATACTTTGGAAAACGACTTAAAATAATTACATATTATTTGAAGCTCAAACCATATCTTTTGCAATCGATGATAAGTACATATTATTCGAAGCTCAAAACATATCATTTGCAATCAATGGTTAAGGTTAGTTAGAATTTCTTTTAATTAATTGTCATTTGACTATACAGTAAAGGTGTTTTAAACCATGTCAAATAAACAATGACAAGGCTCGACCTTAGTGTAAACCTTTACAAATAATGTTTTGTATCCTCAACTTGCCAATGACAATAATAATGAATCCTATCATTATTTATAAAGTCAATCATGCTTATTGGGTTCTAATATAGTATAGGAGTCTTAGTTATAATGTCTCATTGATATAGACCTTAGATTAGAAGTTCTAGGTAGTAAAATCTACCATAGTAGTTATTATAAACTACAGCTTATTATGAGTGAGGCATCATGATAATAGTACTTTTACTATGGTGTAAACCATGCACAAGGTTTATAAATTATAGTAACAACAGTGATAATGTATTTACCTATGATTCAAATCTTATAAAAGTGGCGGTAGGTAGAATTCCATCTTGAGATGATGTATCTAGGTAAAGGAACCAAACTTATAATGTCATGGAAATTTCTAGGTAATAAGATCTCTACAGAATGCAAGTAACATTTAGATTGGTACAATATAAAATAATGTGGTATTGTATGTTGTTACAATAATGCATGCAACAAGGCGATAATTTAAGTACTAAAGTTTAAAATTGATGTTTAGCATATGTACATAAAAACAGCAGGTTAATAATCTATGTGGCTAGTAAGACAGAGACAAAATAGAAACATGTACTCTATTGGAAATATTTACCATCAAGATTGATAGGAGTATTTTCATGAATAAAAGACAATACTTTGAAACATAACTTTAGCGATATAAGCATGTTAAAATAGAAGTAAATGTATGACGAAGAACTTGAGATCTAAGCTCATAGTAAGTATCTTTGGTTTCGCTAAGTATGATAAAGATAATGATCTTTATATCTGAACTTGAATATTGTCTTAGAAACAAAGTATATAGAAGACAATTACGTTACCTCACCAGAGCTTGCTTTAGAATAATCAATTTATTTACTAACATATTAACATGCAACATAAATACTTCTTGCTACTTTATGAATTAAACTTCTACTTGATCGATCGTTACCTGTTGAACCTGTAAGAACCAACAGTCCATCTTCGTTAGCATAATGCTAAGTAAGCCCAAGTTTTCAAAGATAGATGTCACCTACTTGCCAAAAAGTAAAATTATTAGTAAAGCTAAAATAAATCTAAACGGAGGTCATTCTTGTATACCTTATGAAAATGAAAGTAGTATTAGTTATTGTATTATTAAACTAATTAATACTAATGGTTAAACTGTTTCATTTTTCTGCTAGCCGCTAGTAGTTATAAAACTGCGACTTTAGACATTTGATGTTACATTAAAATTTTTAAATTTTTGTGAAAATTCGGGGTTATGACAAAAACAAAGAAGCATATACCTATCTCCAAATGATAGGGCCCCGCTGTATTGTGTGTACCAACCGTGAACTGCTTCTCTGTTAAAATGAACTAGTTCATCACTGTAATCATCTAAATGGACTCCCGAATCTCAGTCATGGTAAGGAAAATCTAATGAAAAAGGATCTGGAATGGCTGAAGTTGTAATGATCCATGCTATTACCCCATGTGAAAACTAGCTCGAAATAGAACAAGAGACAAGTCTGTATGTTGCATCATGGTAGACTAGCTGCAAATGTATATGTGATAATAGTTATGAGTCGAGATTCTTCTTGTGTGCAATCTTGTTGGAGTCGACTGAAATTGATCAACTTCCTTCTTGCATAGATTCCTTGAATGAATGAGTCCCATGATCTTGGGAAACCATTCAAGGTAATCATCACAATCTCTCATTCTTCTACATTGGTTCTTCAACTTCTTCAAGTTGTTCCTTTATTTGAGCAACCCTTGTGAAGTATGAGTGTATAATCTCTGAGTTTTGTATCCGCACATTCTTTAGCTGGTTTCTCAATGTCATTGTTATAGATGATTTTACCACACCTAGTAGATCACATCTTTATGGCCTTCCATGTCCATCTGCAGACTCCTTGGACCCCCCTTGCTCAAGTTATACTTTGATCAACCAATAAAGTCCCTAAAAAACACTTGTTTATGTGTATACACTACTTTTAGCAAAAACCTGCATGTATACGCGACTTTTGGACAAAAACCAGCATATCTACGCATCTTTTAGCAAAAAACCTGCATATATAGAGAATAAAGTGGTAAAAAGGATTTCAAGGGTCAAACCAAACTATTGGAGTGTCAATGGATGAACATACTACTAAATGCGACGTAGAAATGATGAGAAACCGAGTTCAAGTCAAGCACATTGTGCCCCCAATCCCCAAAGAAAAAGAAGGAACTTCCCCAGCGGAGTCACCAATTCTGTTACGGAGAGAAACTTCCTATGGCTTGGGGTAAACCACAACATACTGAATGACACTAGAAATCAATACATTCCAATATGCAAGAGAAATAAATGCATCTAACACTAAGGGATATGAAGCGAGGATTATTTCAGACAGTTGATGTAGATCCTCGTTGAGCTTTTCGAACACACTTGTATTCACAATTCGCTCTCAAAAACAATGAACAAGACAAGCATGATATATATCAAAGTGTTATTCCTACTCTAGCATTTATAAACCATCATGTATAATAAAATAATTACATCCATGGACAAAATATTCATAGTTATGCACATGTGTTGGACAGGAAATGGATATTTCTATTAATAAAAATAGAGATAGAATAGTGACAAACTCTGTCGGCACTTCATCAAACCAGATAAATAGAGTCCTCCACCTGGGCCTCCACCACTTCAATCCTCCATCTCAATGGTAAGCTTACAAAGAAAATGCAATCTTAGGAAGAACAACACTGTGTGCTCCAAAAGGACAAAGGGATGTAGACTCAAGCATAAACAAGTGAGGAAACAATGAACTATAGTTTCCTTACTCTCAAAATTATCCTCCTTCAATGCATCCAAGAGGCTCAATATATAGCCCTCCAATAGGAAATGGAGGGTCGAGTCCGAGCGTTCTCAAGGCATATGGAAGGAAAAGATTCAAGTTATTCTGGACTCTATGAGGAAAACTACAATTTTTTTTGTCTTTATATACATTTCTTGATGCACACGGGTACTGGATCAAAAGCTGCGTGTACACCCGTGTATTGGTTTAAAAGTCGTGTATACACATAAACAGGTGTTTTTTGGGGAATCTCTTGGTTGATCAAAGTATAAATTGAGCAAGGGGGTCCAAGGAGTCTGCAGAGGGACATGGAAGGCCATAAATATGTGATCTACCAGGTGTGGTAAAATAAGCTATAACACCATCTGTTTAAAATCACATGCCTTCATCATTGATTCAGGAGCCTCCAATCATATGGTTGCATCCATAGAATCATTCTCTTCATTACAACTTACAAATGGTCTGAGTATTCATATGGGTGATGATACTCAAATTCAAGATTAAGGAAAGGGTTCAATAAAGTTAAAACATGGAATGTTGAAAGATGTACTCTATATTCCCTATTTAGCTCCAAATTTATCTGCATACCAGATGACACATACTGGCCCACCAAAGTGAGTGGTATTTGGTCCTGAGTCAATGGAGATCTCAGATATCTCAACTAGGAATATTATAGCGAAGGGTGTTGCAAACCATGCCTCCAAGGCATATGAATTCTCACACTTTCTGCCATGCTTAGATCCAGTACAGTCTCAACTTCCATTTGATAGGGGAGGTAAGACAATTCTATATACTCCTTTTACATATGATAATGTTTCCTTTAGTGTTTCATATTCATAATTTGAAGCAGAGGACTCAGTTGAATCAGTTGATGAAATTAAAGATAAAGTTCACAATGATAAGATCCAAATCTATCCCCTTCACCCAATCCTAGGCCTAAATGGGCACAAAAGGTTATTGAGGAAGCTGGGAACATGACTAGAGATCCATTTGACATGAGGCAAACAATATCCCAGTTTTAGAAAGAGAATCTTGCGCTATCTCAAGAAAGTTGATTTCCTTCAGAAAGGTGCAAAAATATCCCAGTGAGATGCTACATGATGGTAAGGACTGATTAACAACCCTCCTCACATAAGAACAAATTGGATCATGTCACTCTTCCTCTAGAAAGAAGAGAAAAACAAAACATTCATTCTCTTGTCTAACATCAGATTAGAAGAAGATGGAGAGGTTCACATGCATAGTCCCAGGATACAAGTGCACACAAGGATCATCATACTGCTTCACTGCACCACAAAGATGCAAGGTTGCAGAAATATTTTCACAAGTTTTTATTCAAGTAGAAATTTTATCTTGATATGAAAGATTGATCCTGATTTATTACTTATTTTGAGGATGGGGAGGGGTCCCATGATGTTTTCCCCATTTCCTTGTTTTTTAGTGGTTATTATTTTTCATTTATATTGTATGGGTTACCTTTGGTCTTAGTTTCCATGGCCTAGGTTATCCAAAGTTAGGATTAAGGGGGGTGTTGGTATTATTATTAATCCTCCATTTGACCACATACTCTAATTGTCTATTTTCCTAACTTATGAGGTCTTCATCACTCCACTAGTGCACATGGGACACACCTAGGGGATATCTACCACTTACTGTACCTGTTTGCATGAGTTTATGATCCCTAGGGACCAATCCCTATAATTTAGGAACCCTATCTGAGTGCCACCAACAGTCTCCTTCAGTTTACCTTGGTAGGTAAGCAATTATGTTTAGTTATGCTCTAGTTAGTATCAATTATATCACAATTAGTTATCCTAGCTCCAGTTTGCATGATTTAAGAGAGTATGGGAACCTTTTCTCACCTACCCCCATCAATTAACTGATTGTAGACTAATTTAGTTATCTGGAGTTTCATTAGTGAGCTCCAGTGGTGATTTTCTACATCCCAATAGCCATATAACCAAAAATCAGACTATACATCACCATCAACAAGCTACCAAGTGTGTGGGTTCAAGACCCAAGGCACCACATGCAAGGGTTTCAAGGACTCTTTTAAAGATATCATATAATATTTAAGAAATATACTTTCCATGGACTTGAATCCCATCACATAGGACTCCATGTCTAAGTGATGAGGGAATCATGACCAAATATTCCATCATATCAAAGGCTCCAACAATAATAGGATTACAAAACACCATATGTATGCATTCCAAGACCCAAATCATTTCCAAATGCACCATCAATGCTCATATATTGTCCAAGGGTTATCATTCCGCCATTTATGTGGGTGCCAAACCTTCTCATGCATAATTACCATCTCGAAGGGTTCCATGGCCCCAACAAGGGCTACATGGGCATCAAGATCTTCATAAAGGGTTCCAAGTCTTCATCAAGTCATTAATGACTACATCATCACCTTTAAGGACCATTAAGCCATCAAATGTGTGTCCAAGGGCTTCTTCAGGGCTTCTTCATCAAGTAATGGGATTCATAGGCTTCTTCAACCACCTCAACCACGCCAGGAGACCTCCAAGGGTCAAGATCCATCATGATGTCACTTGTGGGGTTGCTAGACCTTCTCTTGGGGTACCATGACATCATCAGAGCATGAATGACCACATAATGGGTCATTAATTCTTCTCCAACCCATCTAGGGCTTCACAATCATCCACAAAGGCTTTAGAACCATCTCCAGGGTATTCAACACCATCAGTAGGGTCTTCATCATATTTAGCAAGGTGGTGGATACAAGATCCAACCTTGTGGCTATAGGGACCTTGTCAACTAGGTATAGGGTGCTTCAAGGCACAAACCCACACTATAAGGGGTCCAAGGCACCGCAAGTGAGACTTGATGGCATTAATGACAACCTATGGGGCCACTGCAAGTCCATGTTGGCATCAATCAAAATTTCATCAACAAATAGTAAGGTATGAGTATATATGTTATAGATAACTTAAGTTGATTATGTGGAAAATTTTATTGATTAAAGACTTAAAAAGTCATAATTGATAATAACCCATAAGGGATTCCAGGTTCCTTGCATGATTTGTTGCAAGAATAGTAGAAGGTTATCATTTCTTATAAGAGAATTATCACATGGACATATGAATGAGAATACATAACATAGTGGTATAATTAAAGGTAGATTATGTTGTCAAACTTATAAATTTTTATTCAAGTCAAGGAATGACAACTGCAAGTATAGGTAACTAATGTCCAACTATGATTATGATTGTAAAATTATAATGCATTAATATTTTGCATATTCACATTTGTTGGCTAAAGAGATTATGATGTGGATAACTTCTAGAAAGAGTTGTTAGTAAAACATGCAGGTGCATGTGGATACAAAATCCTAGCCGAGTTCAGTAAATGGAAAAACAATAATGAGGTAAACTTCTAAAAAGAGATGTGATTCAACAAATTTGTTTTTGAAAAGATAGTTGGATGATAATGAAAACCAATTGCATGAATAAAATAATATATTTGAAGTCCTATTGAAACATTTTAGAGAATGTTGAGAGATGGCATGGCATATGCAATGGATTTATGAAAGAAAGAAATTATTGGTGTTAGGAACCCATGTCAATCCTTCTCTTTACCGTGTTAGTATATTGTTGTTGGACGCATATGCTTTGTAAGTCGTCCCATAGTAATTGTTGATCCATAGTTTGTGTTATTGTTGTTGGGCGCATATGCTTTGTAAGCCGCCTGTAGTATTTCTTGATCCATAGTTTATATTGGCCCATGGTTTTGACCCATAGTATTGGCGCCTATTTTTAGTATATAAGTGTGTGTTGAGGCCAAGGAAGGCACCGTGAAGTTATTTTGTATTGAGCTTGCTCAAAGGAGGTTGCCCCCTCGAATTGTCCTGCGATTAATATAAAAGTGATTTTGAGTTCTGCTACTATATCGTGTATTTTGATTAATTATTTGCTGCAGGGTCCTCACAATTGGAATGATTGATACATATTTTTGCAAGATACTAGAAGCATCATGTTATTGAATTAGGTTTAAGATGATGGTTAGCATATTTAGTATGAATAGTTGTTAATATGGCGATTGATGTTGAGTCAGAAGGAATCTAGAGCATCATGATTATTTATCTTTATTATGATTTTATGTTGAGTCGAAATACTCTAGAGCATCAAAATTGCTAGATTTATTATGTTGATATGATGTTGAGTTGGTGAGCTTTGGAGCATCAAAATTATTTACCTTTATTATTGTTTAATGTTGAGTCAGAGGACTTTAAAGCATCGATATTAGTAGATTTATTATGTAGATATGATGATTGAGCTCTATAGCATCAAGAAGTTGTAAATATATTGATTTGATGATGAGCTTATGGGCTCTAGGGGATTAATACTATTTAGAATTATTGTGTATTTATGTTAAGTAACAATGTGATGATTAGGTTGTTAATTGATGCTAAGAAGATAGGCTCTGGAATAACAAAAAATATAACTAGCAATGTGATGATGTTGAGCTGGTAGGATCTGGAACACCGGGTCTTATTAGTAACGTGATGACATTTTCATTTGATTCAATTTTTTATTATTTGTCATGATGATTGATATTTTTTTGAGGATATTGTAGGTAATGGAATATGAAAACTTCAATAAGGCCATACATTAAGAACCAAATGTAAAAATTATGAAACCTGAAATAAGAAACAATAAACCTAAATTTAGTAAAATTATGGAAACTTTGATCTAATCATAGGGGACACCCTGATATTATAAGGCTCATAAAAAATGTAAGAAATATTTAATAAAATTAAAGAAAAGAGATTGAATGATAAAAGTATAAAGTCTAAAGAAAGAGAGAAACCGAATTGGAATAAAATCCTTTCCCAAAAAGACAAGTTGCAGGGTAAGGGCACTGCAAGGGTAATGGTCTTTAGTACATTAGAGGGTTCACCCATATGTCCTTCAATGCTTAGATACCATGATGGCTAAAGTCCAAGAAGGAATTTGGGATAAAAAGGTATATTATTATAGGTTTCTACATAGGGATAGTAAATAGAGCTTATGGCTACATTGCATTAGTAATAAATATAGAAAACAACACTGAAATTATGAACAAGTCCATGACACAGAAGTAAGATTCTTCTGGTATTAGACATATTCGTTGATTACTTTGTGAGATTTTGGTGTTTAGTTTGTTGGATTTGGAGCACCAAAATTACTTGGACTAATAATGATATTTAGGTATTGAGCCGATATGCTCTAGAGCACCTAGATTGATCATACATTATTTGGTGTTGAGCTTATATGCTATGGAGCACCTATGATGATAAACCTTATTTGGTGTTGAGATGGTATGCTCTGGAGCACCTAGATTGATCATACTTACTTGGTGTTGAGATGGTACACTCTAGAGCACCTAGAATGATAAAGATAACATGGTGTTAAATTGATATGCTCTGGAACATCGATAGCTAGTTATGCATATGTATACACAAGTTATGCACATGTTATGTGTATGTTATGGTTAGATTATGTACATGTTATGTTCATATGTAGCTCATGTTATGAGAACTAATATGATTTATTTGTGAAGAAAAGCAAGTTGGAAATACTAAAGGTGCTTAGGGAGAAGTAATTCCATACAGGGATAATGGATAAGAATATATGGCAAGGTTAAGTGCCATGAAAAAGAATATTGTGAATATTTTTCCATATTGTGTATGACTAATAGATAGTACAGGTAAATGAAGATCACAAAGCAAAATTTTGTGAGTAAAATGAACGTTAAAGGAGTTATTATGAAAACAAAACAATAGGTCGTTGCGAAGAAATTATGGTTTGTGATCATATGTATGCACATATTTATGCTAAAATTATCGAAAGAATTTGCATTACTTGTGTAAATACAGGTTTGAAAAGAAAGAATCTTGAAGACATGCAAGCACATATGCGAAGGAAAGAAAGAAAATATGGAAAAATATAATTGCAAAGAAAAAAGAAAGATGAAAACAGAGTTTTGAATGATACAAACACTGAGGAAGATGTTATTTTTAAGGGGGGGAGGATGTAATATCTCTACTTTGTGTCCCTATATTTGTGACCAAAAGTAAAATTGTGTACCCACTCGTGGCAAGGAGCTCAAGCAAAGGATCCATAGGAAAAACTCTGTAAGTATAAAATTGCTAAGTTGTATTGTGAATTGTAGACTTAGGAGACTGAATCATTGACTTGACTAAAACGATAGAGGAATGGAATCCACTAGAGGAAGAGGTTGAATGGTTAAGTGGCCGTGAGTGGATGATGGGTGTCATATTGGTGTCGCAATATCTTAACCATAAAAATAAACCAAGATCTCACTTAAGTTTATAAGTGACACATAATTTAATGATTAAAAGGTTAGTCCTAGGTGGGGACAATGAAGAAACAAATAGTCACCACAATAAACAAACAAATACCTAATAATTAACGATTAACATGAGGCTAATTAATACAAAAAGATGATAATTAAAGTCAATAAATTATTCGATATGTTATTGATATCCTAGTCTCGAGAAAAGCGATCGAGAAGATACTAATTAAGACAATTAGTTAAATTAACCAAGTTTAGCTAAATAGTTAATTAGCTAAATTTTGAAACTAAGATGAATTATCTTACGCAATGGAGAGTTGGCCAAAGATTAAATTAATTGGTGAAGTTAGCAAAGAACATTATGTTAGCTAAAGATAAGTTAAAAATAAGATAATTCTCATAGAGTTGTTAATTGAGTTAACTAAAGATTTGAGATATGTAATTGTCTTGAGTTAGAGATTAAAGAAAAATAATAATCTTAAAGTTAAAAATGAAAATAAGTAATTATATTGAGTTAAACATTAAGATAAGTAATTTCCTTGAGTTGTGGATTAAGATAAATAATTATCTTGAAGTTAAAGACTAAGATAAGTAATTATCTCGGGCTAAAGATTAAGAGAAGTAATTATCTCGAGTAAAAATTAAAAATAAATAAATTAGTTGAGTTATAGTTAAAGATAAGAAATTTATCTTAAGTGAATATTCTAAAATTAGATTAAATTAAATACAACTAAAATAGTTAAAGTTGGCTAAGTTAAGGTTAAATTAAGTTAAGACAACTAAGTGAAGTTAGCTAAGAAAAATGAACTAGTTATGTTAGCTAGAGTTAAGTTAAGATAAATAGCTTGAGATAATGAGTAAAAATTGAATTAGTTGAGATGAGTTAAAATTTATTTTTCTAAAGGAAATAAGTAAAGTAAGTAAACATAATAAGATATATTCTTGTAAAAGTTAGGGTTTTGGTTTGCAAAAAAATTATATATGAGACCAAGACAAGAGAAGAGGCGGGATCCCTGAACAAGCTTTTAAACTTACAAGTGTTGTTAATATTTTTTAATGGAAGGATTTATTAACCTTCTCCCTTTCTCCAATGGACTCCTACCCATCTCGGGGGTGGCCTCTCGATAGATGGAATAAACGCTAGGCAAAGTGTCAAATGGATAGGTGGATTGTTGATATTAAGTCCTCGGTTTCCTCGTATCCTCTATTCAGATAAGTAAATGCTAAGATTTTGACCATTGTCTCCTCACAAGAATACGTGTTTATCTTATGTTTGATTAAAATGTTGTTCATGGTATAACTGTTAATATTTTTATATCACATAAATAAGATGTTATTGACATTGAACAAATTTAATATATAAAATAAGCATGGGATGTGTGCATTTTTATTGTGGATTAGTCTATATTGAATCATGATGAGAAATTAATATGAATTATAACATATTCTTGAGTAGAATATGATTAAAAGAAAGAAAAAAAATGTCCCATTTAAAAAAAAAAATGGGTACATTACACCAACTATCTAACTCTTACATATCCAACATTCATATGCCATAAATGTATGTATATATAACTCATAAATATAAATATAACAGCAAGAGAAAATTTAATTAATTATCCTTCCCCAACTCTTCATCATAGAATGGAATTATTCTTCCATGTTGTAGTTGATCCAATTCATGGCCTTTCTACCAAGCACACAAGGGATCATTAGATATGATTTTCCCACCAAGTAACAATTCAATAAATACACATGTATAGAAATTATACTTGCTACTTTCCAAGCATGCCATTCTTATGTTATAAACAAAAATAGTTTAGGTGAGAAATTGACCTCTTTATCATTGTTTCCTTATGGAGATTATTCTCCAATTTTGATACAACGATGTTATCGGCCTTATGTATATTTCCTTGTTCATGACAGTATCTCTCATTGCAGTATGTTTATGTTTTCTTTCTACTCCAATTGCTTTGAGCAATTTTGGCCAAGTCCAACTTGACCTTTCTTGGACTTCCTAGCACTTAATACACTAGTAGATGTGAACATTTTTCCCACGTCCAATTGTCGCTATAGCACCATTTATGTTTCGCTATAGAGACGAATCTCAACCCATATTTTTGTGGAAAAATTATTGTTGCTTTAGCAACACATCATACCATTCATCACTATTGTGACAATAAATTGATGACAGGTGTCTTGATTGGGTACTGCTTAAATACCCCTTATTCTTCTTTGTAGCGATGATAAGTCATCGATATAGTGATGTCTCTTGGTCACGATAGAGACGTCATAGTGTCGTTATAGAAACATTATTTTGTCTCTATAGTAGCGTCTGTCAGTCGCTATAGTAACGTAGTGGTGTCACTACAACACGAGGCAGTCATGCACATAGCAACAACTTTTCTATACAAGAAATTTTGGATTGTCACTCTAGCGATGGAAATTTATTTCCTAGAAGGAAACTACTGATGAACTTACTCTACAAGCGATGCATTCTCGTCACTATAGAGACAGATAATTGTTGCTAGAGTGACGCTTTCTGTGTATTTAAAAAAAATTATGTTATTTCCAATGTTCAAAAATAACATAACAAGCTAGGAATCCTCCAAACCCTAGCTAGGGAATCCATCATCAATAACAAACCCTAGCTAGCAATCTAAAGGCCTAGCAAGGCATCTCACCAAGGTAACTACAGACCTTATCCATACGATGAAATTTATATCACTAGAAATAACACCATTGTTACCTATGATCAAAGCTATCACAACAACCATTTGGACACACAATTATGGTGAAGTCTCCTGCCGCTATAAGGCTGAGTTATACCTTGCATTCTCTTGTTGTTATATGACTAGTACTCCTACTTTTCTACTGCTTAAACATAGGTGATGTGACATAACTACTGAATAGAATTGCTGAAACAATGGTGCTGAAACAGAGGTGTTGTAACAGAGGTGCTAAAATAGAGGTGCTAAAACAAAGGTAATAAGTTTGCTACAATAAGAGGTTATGACAGTAAAGTTTGGGGTCATTATCAGGCTGTTACTGTAAGTATGATATGATTTGTCAATGATTTTTGTAAGTGTTGGAACATAGGTATTGTTTCATAACCCTAAGTTCAATATTGTTTGTTAAGAATTCTTGTACTGGTATTGTACTTTGTTGAAGAATATCAAGAGAATTTTTAAGTAGGTTTTCTACCCCAAGAGGGTTTCCGATGGTAATTTGGTTTTGTCTCTATGATATGCAAAAGGTATGATAAACCTCATAAGTAGTGTCATAATTACATAAGAATTAGAAAACCATTACTATGTATAGAATCAATACTCTAAAGATGATGGTAAAGTAAGCAACATTAGTTACAAGCCTGGATAACTAAGCTTAGATACTTTGATTCATATATGTAAGTGATAGGGTATCGAACAAGTCATCAAGCCATATTACTATCACTATTAAGGTAATCATAGAGTGATTTGCTTATGTTACTGAGTACCTTTGTTTCCATATAGAGTTGGAACATAGTAAGTCATATACGGGCGATTCAATAGAACTAACACCATCTTTATGATGATCAAAGGTATCACAACAACCATTTGGACACACAATTATCTTGAAGTCTCCTGCTCCTATAAGGATGAGTTATACCTTGTATTCTCTTGTTGTTATATGAATAGTACTCCTACTATTCTACTGCTTAAACAAAGGTGTTGTAACAGAGCTGTTGAAACAGAGTTGATTAACAAAAGTGATGAAATAGAGGTTTTGTAACAGAGGTGTTGTAACAAAGGTGTTGTAACAGAGGTGTTGTAACAAAAGTGTTGAAACAAAGGTACTGAAACAAAGGTGCTATAACAGAATTGCTAAACAAAGGTGCTGAAACATAGGTAATAAGTCTTCTACAGTAAGAGGTTATGACCATAAAATTTGGGGCCATTATCTGTCATGTCCCCATTCCAATAGGTCTACTAGTTGACAATGTTGATCACCTACCTACTCATTGCCTAGGTTGGGGGAGGAGGAATTAAATATTGAAATAAGGGAGATATGGGACCCAAGAGAACCTTAGTTTATCATTTAAACATTAAATTTGGTCATACAAATAATATATATGGAAAAAATAAAGTGGCATTGCTTCATAAGGACATTTGGAGGTCCATAAAGGCCTTGGGTGGCTAGATGCTTCCTTACACATGTCATTCCTTAATCCCAAATTCAAAATTTTTAGTGATGGAATGTTATTGGAAGTTTTATAGTCATCAAATGGCATATAATGAGACCAAGTATTCGAATGGGTGAGTAGGAGTAACTCCCCATAGAAGAGGAAGAGTTTAGGAAGAAACTAGGTTCCATGTGGAGCTAGATTCCCTGCACTTTATGACAACAATGATGGAAGATTATATGACAATTCAGACCTGATTGTAGACCTGATTAAAGAACTATGACAAAATTACATGTCAGGGATAAAAATAGCCTCCAAGAGGATGCATTTGGGACTAGGTGGCAGCCATTCGAATTGGGTGGAAGATGAAGGGTTGAGGAGAAGACCAAGTGGCATGGAGGTTACTAAACATCAAGGATGATGTGGAGGAATCCTATGGGAATGAATTAGAACTTGTAGGAACTTAGGAGGGTTATAAAAAAAATTCATGATGAATGGAAATGGGTTTTTATCATTTGTGAATTTTCCTTTGGAATTTGGAGAGCATTAGCTTGTCCTTTGCACGGTGAGTGCACACTTACCCTAATGGTGAGCCAATTTCGAGAGAGTGAGATTCTCATCCAAGTTGGGAATGGTAGAGGTCGATAAGAAATCTCATATGGATCTCCATTGAGTTTTTAATTTCATGTAGGAGGCTGCTTCTGTTTGTGATCCATCTCTCCTCCCATTCTCTCAATTTCCACTTCCATATTTCCATATTTTTCTATGAAGGCGCACTAGTGTGAATGGTGGTTGTGCCCCATTGAGTTTAGTGTATGATGTATGTAATATATTTTTCACATGCTCTATAAGTATAAATCAGAATAAATACATATGCAAATTTCCACATTTCGAAGATTTCTTGTGACTAGTTTCCATGTGATGATTTTCCCTTTCAAAGGAGATTCTACATTTGATGTATATTGATACTTGGGTCAATGTTATATGTTTTTAGTGATATATTGAAATTATTTCATCTATATTCATGTTTCTCTATTCTTAAACATTATATGCACCATTTATGAGTCGAAGTTTAGCTTTATTGTGTCATTTCCCTTAAGCAAATATCATTGAAATTATGCATTCGAATATGAAGCTTTAATCCTTTATTGAAGAACTCTTAACCGCATATAATGACATTAAATTAAGTCTAATTACAGTCCCCATAATATTTTATGAAATTTTGGATGGTTTCTTAGGATTTGGAAAGCCATTTCTACCCACAACCTAGGGGGAATCGCACCATAAATTGATAGTATTTTTTCCCTTTCTACCATCATGTACAAATCGAGTTGCAGATGTCTATGAACTGTAATAAAACCATAAGAGAGTCTATTGAATATTATTAATACTCCTCACATCATTCCCTATCAAATTCGAGACCCACTTGAGCCATTCAAATCACCCATAGTTAAAGCTATTCAAGATAATTTTTTCAAAATTTTAACTTTGTTGGGAATTTTTGAATTGGGACATTACAAGTGGTATCAAAGCATGATATTGGAACCTGATAGATATATTTATTATTTTTTTCTTATTCTGACCTCCCTCACTTAGAAACTGATACTAAAGACCTTAACAGTGAAAGGGAAGGAATTGGAGAGTTAGTTCCTTTTACAAGAAGATTAAGGTGAAACTAGAATTGGTAGATATGGATGACAAAGAAAAAAAGAGGACCTTAAAACATTGATGAAATAATCTCTTGAAGGCATGACCAAACACTTTATGCAAGTATTCGAATTGTTGGCTATCCAACTTGGGAGAAATCCAACACCCGAGAGTAGTAGTAGTACACCCCATGATGAGGGAAAGACCAATGGAGAAACCATTTTTTTGAAGACTGTACCTCATAAAAGACCTCATGAGTTAAAATATCAGAGTGGACCTGAAATAACTAAGTTTTTAGAGTCCAAATAAGAGAAGCAACAAATGATTGACATCAATTAACTGATGAATGTAGGAAAGTCCCACCTTTTGATCAGTTCATTAGAGCTAATTCTATTTAGTTCAAGTAAGGAGGAAAGGGGAATAGGGAATCCCATATTAACCATGAATTAAAATACACTATGGGAAAAGTAACCATTCCTTCCTTTTATGGTTCTTCATAAATGTCTGCTAGTGCTTAGTTGCAAAAATTAAGTCTATATTTCCAATTAAATCATATGGTTTAAGAAGATGCATTGAAAATGGCCATTCTTCATCTTGAAGGGGAAGCTATTGATTGGTGGTTCCATGGTATTAGAACCTTGGGACATGATCATATTTTATATTATGAATGTTTCTCCAATTCATTTATGGAGATATTAGAGAGGAAAGACCTTGACCTTCCTTTCAAATAACTAGCGCAATTGAAGCAAGTAGGAACTCCTGAAGCATATATGTTAGAATTTGAAAATATTTCAGTAATGGTTTCTGATGTATCTATGGACATGTTGGTTTATTATTTACTGAAGGATTGACAGAACCTTTGAGAGGGCTAGTGAAATCCCACAAGCCAACCACATTGAAGGATGCCATGAATTTGATAAGGGATTCACAGAATGTGATGCCAAGAACCAAGTACCCTCCTAAGAAAAATTTTCCTTCCAAGTTAAAGGAAGGTAATAAACCATGGCAACATGAATCCTCTACCAAATAAAATAAAGGAGGACCAAGAAAATAAGAGCTTAGAAGAAAGAAACTATGTTTTACATGCCAACAACCTTGGGTCACAGGACATAGATGTGCCAAGGGGAAGGAAAACTACATTGATTTTTTTTTATGAATATGATTAATAGGATGAGGAGGAGGAAGAGGCACAACTTGCAGCCCAAGAAGAGGGGTATCAAAAAACAAAAGAAGAAGAACCCACTCCTGATACAGGAAAAATTGCAGCACTTTCGGGTGTACCTAGATTCCACACCTTAAGGCTCAAGGGAAGCATACAAGGCCAAAACGACACGGTTCTAGTGGATGGTGGAACCACTCACAACTTCATAGATGTATACTAGGTGGATAGGAGAAAGTTACAAGCTGCAAATTTTGATGGTTTCATGGTCATCATTCTAGGTAACAATTTTATGGATTTCTCTAAAAGGATTCCAAAGCTTCAAGTTACTCTAGGAAATCATACTATCACTGACAAATTTTACGAGTGAATTTGGATGATACAAATGTGGTTTTTGGAGTAAAATGGTTGTATTATTTATGGGAGAATACAGTGAATTATCAAGACCCTGAAATAAGGTTCAAAAATTTAGTAGGGAAACCCATCTTGTTGAGGGGAATGCACACTTACCCAAATCAAGTGGTTTCTTCTCACAACATGAGTACTATATTGAGGCATGGATATATAGAATGGGATGTTGAATGTTTAATTACATCTCCTAAACCCCACATGAACATTTCCAAGCATCCTAAGGAGATAGAGAAACTATTGAGTAAGTGTGACAAGGTTTTTGGAGACCTTCCCCCAGGAAGACCACCAGATAGAGGTGTTGAGCATGTCATTGAGTTAGAGATAGGAAAAAAACCTATAAAAATGAATACTTATAGGCATAATAAAAGGATTATAGATGATATTGAAGAACCATTAAATAACTCTTGGATTTGGGTCTCATAAGGCCTAGTTCTAGCCCATTTGCTTCTTCAGTTATTATGGTAAAAACGAAATATGGAACCTTGAGAATGTGCATTGATTTCAGATAATTAAACAAGAAGACAATAAATAATAGATGCCCCATCCCAAGTATTGATAAGCTCATGGATGAGATCCATGGGGCCAAGTTCTTCTCAAATATTGACCTTAGATCAGGCTATCATCAAATTCGAATGAGAGAAGAAGACATACCAAAGACTGCTTTTAGATGCCACTATGGTCACTTTGAGTTTGTTTCCATGCCCTTTGTATTGAAAAATGCACTAGCCACATTCCACTCATACCAATGTTATTGAAAATGGACTAGTCTTCAAACTGGCGAAGCCCAAAATATGAACCGGAATGGAAACCGGACCGGAACCGACAAAAAACTGGGTAAAAAACCAATTGACTAAAAAATACATAAAATATTCATATTTTGTAAAAAAATATATATTCATGTGCATACATATGAATCCAAACCATTAATACAGAAATATGCAAAGTTTCTCATATATATAGCAAATATGGGTACAAATATCCAAAATAGCACCTAGTGCAATACATCTCTGAGGTTCTGAACCAAAGTACATTAACAAAGAGGCTCAAAAGTACATCAACAAAGTTCTATTTTCTGGTTTTTTTTTTAAATTGAGTTTCGTGAGTCCCCAGTCCATACTGGTCGGTTCGATCGGTTTTGACCGGTTTCGGCTGGTTCGGTACCTGGTTTGGAAAAAAGTCTTGTTTTATGATTTTTTTTGCTGAACGGACCGGCCAACCCTGTAAACTGGTTAGACCGGCTGGTATTTCCAGTTCCAGTTTGGTTCCAATAACACTGACTCATACATGAACAACATATTCCACAAGAAAATTCATAAGTTTGTACTTGTTTTCTTTGATGACATTCTTATTTACAGTAAAACTTGGAAGGAACACTTGCATCATCTAAAAGAGGTAGTAAAAATTATGCATGATCAATATTTGTTTACTAAGCTGTCAAAATGTGAGTTTGGTTTGACAGATCTCTTGTATCTTGGACACATCATTGGTCGAGATGGTGTGAAGGTGGATATGGAGAAAATAAGAGCCATTTTAGAGTGGCCTCGTCCCAAAAGTCTCACCAAATTGTGAGTTTGGTTTGGTGCAGCTCTTGTATCTTGGACACATCATTGGTCAATATGGTGTGAAGGTGGATATGGAGAAAATAAGAGCCATTTTAGAGTGGAATGATGAGCTCCATGGGGACAATTTCCTCTCAAATATTGAACTTAGATCAGGTTATCATCAAATTCGAATGAGAGAAGAATACATACCAAAGACTGCTTTAAGATGCCACTATGGTCACTTTGAGTTTTTTACCATGCCCTTTGGTCAAGATGGTGTGAAGGTATATATGGAGAAAATAAGATCCATTTTAGAGTGGCCTCATCCCCAAAGTCTCACTAAATTAAGAGGATTCATTGGAATTTGCACCTACTATAGAAAGTTTGTGAAGGGATTCTCCCAACTCACTTCACCTCTCACTGATTTGAAAAATAAAGATGCTTTCCAATGGCATGAAGGGGCTGAAAAATATTTCCAAATAATGAAGGAGGTAATAATCAATTGTCCTATTCTAACATTGCCTAATTTTTCTAAACCATTTGTCTTGGAATGTTATACATCAAGAGAAGGCATTGGAGCAGTCCTAAAACAAGGACAACACCCAATAGGTTTTGAGAGTAGGAATTTGTAGACACATGAGAGGATTTAATCCATATATGATAAATAAATGTTGTCCATCATGCATTCTTTGATCGAGTTTATAAAATACTTGGTGGGAAACAAATTTGTCGTCAAAACTGACCATAACATCTTAAGGTACTTCCTCACTCAAAAGGATTTAAATGAAAGGTAGAAAAAGTGGGTGAGTAAGATTCAAGAATTTGAATTTTATATTGAATATGTGAAGGGGAAAAATAATGTTGTAGATGATGCCTTATCTAGAAGACCTTCTATTTCTCTCATGGATGTAGTAGAAAATTGGAAAGCCACATTAGAAGTAGAGTATGCCAAAGATAAATTTTATTTTGAACTTTTTTATGGGAATAACAATGATGTTAGGTATAAGGTATTTTAAGGAATCATATAATACAAATATAGAATCTATTTGGTCCCTATTTCAAGTTTGAAGGAGTAAATTTTAAAAAAATCTCATGATTCTCCTCTAGCAGGTCACCCTGGTTTCTTCAAAACATACCGAATGTTGAGGGAAAGATTTGCATGGAAATGGTTGAAGGATGATGCTACTAAGTATGTTAATTAATGCCCCACATTTCATCAAAATAAAGTGGAGAAAAATCATCCATTTGGTCTCTTACATCCCTTTCCAATTCCACCACAAAAATGGGAGAGCATTTCCATTGACTTCATCGCCACTTTGCCCAAAGTATTTGGTAAGGATTGCATATTTTTGGTGGTGGATAGACTCACTAAATTTGATCATTTATTTGTTGTTACTACCACTTTAATTGTTGCACAAGTGGTTGAACTATTTTTTAAAGAAGTTTTTAGATTGCATGGGCTTCCTAAGAGCATTGTTAGTAACAAATATAGCATGTTTTTGAGTGCATTTTGGCAAGAAATCTTCAAAATGGCGGGGAGAAATTTGACATCTAGAACAAGCTATCATACCCAAACTGATGTCCAAACAGAGAGGATGAATCGATGGTTGGAAGGCTACTTGGGGAACTATGTTAGTGGGAAGCAAAAATCATGGATAAAATGGTTGCATTTGGGTGAGTTTTGTTACAATACTACTTTCCATATGTCCATTGGCATGTCTTGTTTTGAAGCAATTTACGGTTATGATGCATCCAATTTTATTGACCACATTTTTTCTGATAGTAGAGATCCAAAGATTAAGGATTGGATTGAACAAAGTCAAGAATTTTGAAGGCTTTGAGAGATAACTTGCAGGTTCCTCAAAATCAGCAGAAACAATATGCATACCAACATAGAATGGAGAGACAAATCCAAGAGAACGAATTGGTGTATTTGAGGTTGCAACCCTACAAACAAACCACCATAAAAGCTAAATGTTTGGAAAATATCAAACCAATATTTTATGGTCTTTACAAAGTGATTCGAAAAGTTGGAGAAGTGGCCTATCAATTGGAGCTTCCCATGGGAAGAAAAATTCATAATGTGTTTCATGTTTCTTGTATAAAGAAGGTTATAGGGAATCACATTTCAGTTTCAGATACTTTACCACCTTTGTATGATGAAGGACAACTTGTTCTCATTCCAAACAAAATCTTGAGAACAAGGGAAAGAAGGTTGCGAAGAAAAAAATAAAAGAATATTTGGCACAATGGAAGGATTTTCCTAGTGAGGAGGCCACTTGGGAAGATGAAAATTTTTTGCAGCATCAAAACTTGGAATTGCTTGAGGACAAGCAATATTGGGTGGGGAGGACTGTCATGTCCCTATTCCAATAGGTTTACTAGTTGACAATGTTCACCCACCTACTAGTTCCCTAGGTTGGGGGAGGAGGCATAAAATATTGAAATAAGGGAGCTACAGGACCCAAGATAACCTTAGTTTATCATTTACACATTAAATTTTAACATATAATGAGCCCAAGGATTTGAATGGGTGAGTAGCAGTAACTCCCCATATAAGAGGAAGAGTCTAGGAAGAAACTAGGTGCCATGTGGAGCTAGATTCCTTGCACTTTATGACAACCATGATGGAAGATTCTATGAAAATTCAGACCTGATTGCATACTTGATTGAAGACCTATGACAACCTAACATGTCAGGGATAAAAATATCCTCCAATAGGGCACATTTTGGACTAGGTGGCATCCATTTGAATTGGGTGGAAGATGAAGGGTTGAGGAGAAAACCAAGTGGCATGGAAGTTACTAAACATCAATGATGAGGTAGAGGAATCCTATGGGAATGAATTAAAAATTGGAGGAACTTAGGAGGGTTATAAAAATATGTCATGAGGAATGGAAATGGATTTTTATCATTTGTGAATTTTCCTTTGGAATTTGGAGAGCATTATCTTGTCCTTTGCATGGTCAGTGCACACTTACCCTGCTAGTGAGCCAATTTCGAGAGAGTGAGTTTCTCATCCAAGTTGGACATAGGAGATGCCAATAAAAAATATAATTTTGATATTCATGGAGTGTTTTATTTAATATAGGAGGATTTTGATGTTTGTAACCCATCCCTGCTCCCATTCTCTCAATTTCGACTTCCATATTTCCATGTTTTTCTATGAAGGCGCACTAGTGTGAATGGTGGTTGCGCACCATTGAGTTAAGTTGATGCCCAAGATATGATATATGATGTATGGATCTGTAATATAATTTCCACATGATATGTAAGAATAAATCAGAATAAATACATATGCAAATGTCCACATTTCCGAGATTTCTTGTGACTAGTTTCCATGTGACGATTTTCCCTTTCGATGGAGATTGTGTATATGATGTATATTGCGAATTAGGTCAATGTTATATGATTTTAGTGAGATATTGAAATGATTTAAATTTAATATATTCATATTACCATGTTTTGAACCATTATATGCACCATTTATGAGTCGAAGTTGAGGTTTATTGTGTCATTTCCCTTAAGCAAATATCACTGAAATTGTGCATTCGAATATGAAGCTTTAATCCTATGTTGTAGAACTATTAACCACATATAATTATAGTTAAAGAAGTACAATTAAATTCCCCATACTATTTTCTGAATGTTAGGCGGGTTTCTTAGGGGTTGGAGAGCCATTTCTGCCGACACCCTAGGGGGAATTGCACCATAAATTGCTAGTAATTTTTCCTTTTTTCCATCATGTACAAATCGAGTTGAAAATGTATATGAAATGTAATAAAACAATAATAGAGTCTATTGAAGAGTATTAAGACTCCCCTCATCATTCCCTATCAAATTAGAGACCCACTTGAGCCATTTGAATCCCCCACATTCAAAGCTAGTCAAGACAATTTTTCCAAAATTTTTCCTTTGTTGGGAATATTCGAATTGGGACATTAAATTATCAAGTTGTTACTATAAATATGATATCAGTTGTTAATTAAGTTTGTAAGTGCTAAAACAGAGGTATTGTTTCAGCACCCTAATTTCAAGATTGTTTGTTAATAAGTTTTGTACTGGTATTGTACTTTGTTGAAGAATATCAAGAGAAGTTTTGGCTAGGTTTTCTACCCCAAGAGGGTTTCATAGGGTAATTTGGTTTTGTCTCTATGATATGCAAAATATATGATAAACCTCATAAGTAGTGCCATAATACATATGAATTAGCATGTCATTACTATGTATAGAATAAGTACTCTAATGATGATGGTAAAGTATGAAACACTAATTACAAGTAGGATCAGTAAGATTAGATACTTTGATTCATATATGTAAGAGGTAGGGTACCAAACAAGTGATCAAGCCGTATTACTATCACTATTAAAGTATCGTAATCATAGAGTGATTTTCTTATGCTAACTGATTAGCTTTGTTTCCTTATATAGTTGGAACATACCAAGTAGTATAAGGGTGATTCATTAGAGCTAAAACCATTGTTACGATGATAAAAGGTATCATAACAACCATTTGGACACACAATTATGGTAAAGTATCCTGCTTCTATAAGGATGAGTTATACCTTGTATTCTCTTGTTGTTATATGACTAGTACTCCTACAAAGGTGTCATAATTGACATGCTGAAACAGAGGTGTTGAAACAAAGGTACTGAAATAGAGGTGTTTTAACAGAAGTACTGAAACAGAGGTGTTGAAACAAAGGTTATAAGTATGCTATATTAAGAGGTTATGCCAGTCAACTTTGGGGTCATTATCAGACTATTTCTGTAAGTATGATATCAATTGTTAATGAATTTTGTATGTGCTAAAACAAAGGTATTATTTTAGAACCATAAATTCAATATTATTTGTTAAGAAGCCTTGTACAGGTATTGTACTTTGTTGAAGAATATCAAGAGAAGTTTTGGCTTTGTTTTCTACCCCAATAGGGTTTCCTTGGGTAATTTGGTTTTGTATTTTCTATATGAAATAGGTATGATAAACCTCATAAGTAGTTCCATAATTACATATGAGTTAACACGTCATTACTATGTATAGAATAAGTACTCTAAAGATGGCAGTAAAGTAAGAAGCATTAGTTACAAGTAGGATAAGTAAGCTTAGATACTTTGATTCATATATGTAAGAGATAGGGTATCGAACAAGTGATCAAGTTGTATTACTATCACTATTAAAGTATCATAATCATAGAGTGATTTTTTTATGTGTGACTGATTACCTTTGTTTCCTTATAGTATAAGGGTGATTCACTAGAACAAACACCATTTTTACGATGATCAAAGGTATCACAACAACCATTTGGACACACAATTATGGTGAAGTATTCTGCTGCTATAGGGTTGAGTTATACCTTGTATTCTCTTATTGTTATATGTCTAGTACTCTTACTGTTCTACTACTGAAACAGAGGTGTTGTAATAGAGGTGTTGAAACAAAGTTGCTATAATATAAGTGACGAAATAGAGGTGCTGAAACAGAGGTGTTGAAATAGAGGTAATAAGTATGCTACGGTAAGAGGTTATGACTATTAAATTTGGGGTCATTATTAGGTTGTTACTATAAGCATGATATCAATTGTTAATTAAGTTTGTAAGTGTTGAAACATAGGTATTGTTTCAACACCATAAGTTCAAGATTGTTTTTTAAGAATTCTTGTACTGGTATTGTACTTTGTTGAAGAATATCAAGATAAGTTTTGGCTGGATTTTCTACCATAAGAGGGTTTCCCAGGGTAATTTGGTTGTCTATGTGATATGAAAAGGTATGTTAAACCTCATAAATAGTGCCACAATACACATAAATTAGCACACCATTACTACATATAGAATCAATACTCTAAATATGATGGTAAAGTAAGAAACATTAGTTAAATCTTAGATACTTTGTGTTAGCACCATTTTTGGGCTAAACAATTGATAAGGGATTGGCAAGTAAATGGAGAAATAAGGCGAGAAAATGTCCTTATCATATGAACTTGATAAGTGATAATGAGATTTTGCAGGTTTTTCAAAGGATCATTTCCAAGTTGGAAATACAAAAAAATTGATAAATTCTAGTTTTCAGATTTGCTAATTAATAAGAATGACGAAATATGCCCTTAGTTGAATGATAATAGGAAATGGATGGTGTAGATGCGCATCGAAGGAGACCCAAGGCCCAAATTCAGTTTTGCCAAAGGAAAATTGTGAACGAAAGTGTGGAAAGGGAAAAATCTGGTTATAAAAAGTAGTAAATCTAACTTCCTCCTTCCGCACTCCAAGATCTGCAGCCCAGAACATTTCCACAAAAGATCAACGGTCCAACAAAATGCGGAAGCGAAAAAGGAAAATAGGTTTGGTTTTGAAAGTTAGAATCCCGATTTTTGACTTCTGTAGTCTGATATCCGATGGTCAGGGAAAAATTCCACATAGATCAATGACTCGGAAAGCAGAAAAGGGTGGAAGCGAAAAGGGTAAAGTTTTAGGTTGCAAAACTTGGAAAACCCGATTTCTGCTTTCTACGATCCAGATATGATGGCTCAAAGGGCTTCTGCCAAATATCAACAACTCAAAAAGGAACAAAGAGCGAATATCGGAAAGCAGAAATACCAAATGGTTTTTTCGTGAAAAGTTGAAGTCCCAGTTTCTAGGATCCGCAAGATTTACAATTCATAGATATTCCACAAATATCAACAGTGCGGAAAGGTGCAAAGGGTAGAAAGCGAAAACACAAAATTTCCAGTTATAAAGGGTTGAACTTTAATCTTTTGTGACACATAAGATCGACGGTCATGAGATATCCCACACAGATCAACGGTCCGAAAAGGAGATGAAGGGAAGAAAGTGAAAATATGAAGTTTTGGTTATGAAAAGGAGAAATACCGCCTCTCGCTTTCCACAACCTGCATATTTACCTCAGATCAATGGTTGGGAAGGTCTCTATCTAATATTGATGATGCAAAAAAGAAGAACATGTGCATGAGTTAAATATACTTCCCAATATGCAGACTTGGTAGGCCCCTCATCTTTCAACGGACCAAATCAAATATTGATCAAGATCCACGACCAATACCCATTCCACTGGTGCAATAAGCATAGATAAATCCACTTTTCATATCAGTGAAATCCTCTAGGACTTGCAAATTCCAATGGTTCATATATTGAGGGGAATATATCTATGGTGAATATGCATTTCATTGGGTGAACTTGCACACTCAAAGTCAGAGAGCACTTGTGCGGTGAGAAACATGCTTAAATTATGTGTCCTCTCCCTATTGGATATCCCATTTGGATATTGGGAGTACAAAAGTAACTCTATGGAGTGTGATGGTGCATATTTCAACGGTGTTCATCAAAGGTTGAATCAGATAAATGGTTCATATGCATTTCACAAGAAAAACAAACAAACATTTTATCAAGGTGATGGGCCACGAAATCTTGTAGACCCTGCACCTTTGAACGATGGAGATCTTGGTAGAGTTTTGATCTATGGTACAAAATTTATTTCACAATAGGAATAAGCCAAGATTTTAGAAAATAGGTGGATTGTAAAATCGGGTAAGATCCACACCATTGAACGATTAACATTTGTGGAAGAATAAGATCTACAACTGGAGATTGTTTCGCTGATTGAAGGTGCAAGGAAGATTGAAACTGTTGCAGGTTGTTGGAGGTGCTTTGAACCAGTAATTTTCACCAAGCGAGCTTGGGTCCCTTCTATAAAATTTCCCTAATTAATCTATCATGTGCATCCCAGCATGATTTTCTATTTTGTTTATGATCATGGCGAATCTTCTAGATCATGGAATTTGTTAGGGTTTTGATTCATACATCTAACTGAATTTGGCTCTGTTTTGAGGTTGGTCTCGGTAGCCTATGGAATTATAAATATTCCCTCAATAGAGGAAGAAAGGGTTGGAACCCATGAGGTTCAAGGCTATGTATTTTGAGATCTTCCCTTAATAATTAATTTACAGAGCCGAATGCTGGTCTGTTATTGCAAAGATTCTTGTGTATATCGTAGTTACAATATGTAATTTCCCTTCTTGTGTGCATGTCTTCCTGTTTAACTTGCCATTATGTTTTCTTCATATTTGGAATGAGTGTATAATATTTTTGAATTCATATTGTTATGCTTTGGCTATTGGTTTTAGGTATTCACCAATATTTCTTACCAAAGTTGATGTAGAATTCATCTCCTTGATGCTTTGTATTGATGGGCTATCATTCTTTCTTCTTTATCACTAGACCAACAACATTTTGACTGTAACCTAGTGCTACCTTTACTTTGTATACTTTCACCTGCAAACAACTCTGTGATTCATGACCATGTGTTGACTCCTTAGGCCAATGTATGCTTTCTTTGTTTCAACCACACATACAATCTATTTTTTTTTTGTTTTAATATTTGTCCTTGTTAGCACTGGGATTGAGCCCCATGGTCGAGCATGGGGGGAGGCCCGCTCTCGGGTAACAGCAGAATCACTTTAGAATGCACCTCCGACCCTACGCAGTCAGAGAGGGATCTCTTGTTTTGTCTTTGGAGTCTACTCCGCGTAATATTTTTAGTCAAGGATAATCAGGGGGCCAGGATCCTAAATGGGACAAAGTGTATCGAGGTGCGATGTAAGGTGGGATTATCGGGGTAAGGGACCATTGGCAATGGAGTCAAAAAATTGCGTAGGGAACAATTGCACAAGGAAAGGAATGGTGTGGGGTTGAAAACAGAGGTAAGGTAGTCATTGATCTCCCAATCAGGAGATATTTAGTGGGCGGTTGGAGGACGAGAGAGAACAACCCATCACATGGAGCACCGACGAGATGAATTCCATGCAAATTTAGAATAAACTTGATAAATGTCTGGAACAACAGCCGAAGCATAACGAGTATGAATTCCTAACTGCTATACACTAAGTTGCAGACATGAACGCAATCAACAAGCTAGAGTGAAAACAAGAAACACATTGCATGTAAAATAAGATACATATTGGGAAAAGCAATGACACATGAATCTCTTCCATGAGAAACAACTCCTCCTCTACAATTTTATTCATAAAAAAGACATCAAATCTTATTTACAATGGAGAGCCTCAACCCTAGAATGTTTCCCAATCCAACCAACTCCTCTTCTCCCTCTATCGGGAGTGTATTTATACAATTATAATGCTGAGACTACCAATTTGAAAATTGTTACAGGTCACTATCATGCGTTAACAATATAGTGAGTGGAACTATCACCATGATTTACAAATATAAACAATAAAAATTATGGAGACGTGAAACGTGATAACGTGGACTGCCAGCGCAGAGCTTTCTTTCGTTCTGCCTTGCGAAAGCGATTCCCATGCGGTATGCTGATGGCCAATTGTTTACTTTAGACTGCTTTGGGTATATCTTTCTGCTTCTTTGACCAGCCCACTTCTTATATACCACATCGTTCACAGGCTGTCAAGAAGACCTTAATCGAGCGCCAGATCATTTTTCTGACCCATCCTTTATCTGGCAACACTGTTATAGGAGGAGGCTGGAAAAAAGGTGGTCATGCACTTGGTGATGATAAGCGACTTAAGAAGCTTATCATCCTTGTACTATTTTCTTCCTCCTATGAGGAAGGTTCTCTTGCGAGCCATGTAGTTGAGTGTGCGTTTGACCCTATCCTCGCCCACGACCAAGCAGCCAAGTGGAGATCCTAGGGGTGATGCCGAAATCTCTAGACCCACCTAGTCCCAATACGAGCATTCGCTCCAACAGTTTTTCCACCACTGTGAGCTGGGACTTCAAAGGCCATGACTGCAAATGGGAGTGTTGGAGGGATGTCACTGGGATGTCAAAACCCATGCACTACACATCCAGATACTGAGATTTGTAGAAGCAGGTGAACCTTCCTTGGTGTTTAACATCTGTGCCCTGGTGGTTGGTGATTTTCTGGTATGGATAACCAAAACACATATCTATGTTTTCCTACCAAGAGTATCCCTTGTCGAACTAACTTCTCGAACCACGCAACCATGGTTGTTTGTGAAGGAACTCGACACTTCTTGGCATTCAACCCTATACTTCTTATCATATACACATTTCCATGTCTTAGAAGCTCTCCGAAGGATGGCGTTATATAGGGTGATCCGAAATGGCCCAGAAAAATCTATACCCTTAAAATATTGGTCATTGTGATGGCCTGCAAGTGTGACACTAGGATGAAGCTCCATCCTTCTGACGTTCAATCATATTATCCGATATGGGAAAAATTCCCAACAATTCCCATGTGGCTTCTAAGCTGGTTTCAAGGGCTATGGATTTGACCTTTATTTCCCTTTCAACTACCATGATGGTGGCATCGGGCTTTTTTAGTTCTTCGCATCCCTTGGCCTCGTGTAAATGCCAAGTCTGTCACCTCAATAAATCAAACCTCTATATTTCTCATGGTTTCCTTCGAAGTGAACCGCGTGCCACACTTGTGAACTGAGGAAATTAGCGTCACTAGACAAGAATTCCACCTTAGGCTCATGCCGAATGGCATCAGAGAAATTGGCCAATCCGCAAGGATGAAAATTACACGTGTGAACGTCTCCTTCTCTATCATCGTAGGACTAGATGTGAAACCTGTACTCTGGGAGCCTTCTCAGCCATCCAATCTGAGGAATATTTCACTTCCATTGTCCACATTCCATTCCATCTGCTGCTAAATTTTTTCCTTTGAACACCACGGGAAGTTCTGGATCATGACATGCTCTCAACTGTTGATCTCGACTGACCCTTCATGCAGTCGTATATCTGAGTGGGACCCATTATCTTTCGCAATGAGAAGCCTTGGAATTCATTTGTGCTAGTCTGCTTTGCGAAATAAACTGTGGCCGTAGATTTCTCTCCTTTCTCATTGCGTCCGTTGATCTTCGCGACCACTACCCCTCTTTCGTGATTTGAAATCGCGGCTTCACCCGTGCAAGTATGGCTTGCAAAATTGATTGAGGCCGTAGATCTGACTCAGATCTCATCTCAATCGTAGGATATTGCAGACCTTTAACACATTTTGTGATCTGGAAAAGAGGCTTTGGTCGAGCATGTCCGTTCACACAAAATGGTTTGGAGCCATTGATTCACCTCCAATCAATCTCAGCCTTTGATTTCGATCCTTGCTCAATGCCTTTAGCACACCTTCTGCTTTCTCCTTCGCTTGGCATTTTTGATAACCTAAAGGGGAGTTCGCATGGAGTTCGCGGGAATGGGACCCTCATCGAACTCCTATAAGGCTCTCAAATCATCTGTTAAAAAACTGAGTGTTAACAACTGGCTCCATGTGGGATGTTATCCTCGCAATGAGGTAGCAAAGAACCCCCATAGACCAAGTGCCAAAACCATTGGATTGCCTTCAATCTTTCTTTGAAATCTCCATTCTGCTCTGAGTTACTACTTCAATGAATTTGTGCCACTCTTGCAAATCATTCAAGTGACTGTAAACCTATGCTTGTAACTAAAAATGAAAACAAACTAAAACAGTAATGAAGGAAATGCTCAATAACTGCTGAGATTATTTTTCCTACCTATTCTACCTAACTTTGTACACAAATATGATTAAGTGAAATCATACTTCCAAATGAAGCCAATCAAGCAATTTGCCTAATATTTTTGTTCTTTCATTGTGCTTGATGGATAGAAATGAAATAGATAATGGGAGAAGGAAATGGTAAACAAACTGATCTTTAAAGCAAGAATGCAACCAATCACTGCCTTCGCCCAAACCCTCCATATATTTGGCCACGGGGTCATAGAAATCACGGCAACCTCCAGCATGTTCTATCACCTGCTCATGGGAAAGTTGTCCAGAGCATCCTTCTTCTAGAGATTCGTTACCCCGACACTTGGAATATTGCAAAAAAGGACCCACAGAATCTCTCTTCAATGGAACATCCCGCTTTCCGCCTGAAATTTATGTAATAAGAGCTTGATGTGCTTCAAGAGGGAGGTCCCTTGCTTCTCCTATGGAACCAAGTAGGCATATTCCTCCTGTGTGAGGTGGCACTTCTGGCCGCTTCTTCTCATCATCTTCTTTCCTGTACAGGCTTATGGTTTGCACCATCTCCATTTCTTTCTGCTTTTGCTTGGAGACCTTAATCATGTGTCGTATTAATTCAAAAGAGTCATAAGAAAAGGGTAGGCTATCACCTCCAATGCCCTTATCATCCTTTCCCACTTCAACCTTATGACTTTGCATTGCATCTTGATTCTTTTCATCACCAGGATTTGTCTCAAGAGCTGGCTCATCATGTATATTCTACGGGTACTCTTCCTCATATTCATCATACACATGCGTACCAAAATCCTTCTTAAAATCATCCTTTGCAGACCAGGGGCGTTTCATTTTCATAGAACAATCCTTCAGGACTACCTGCTCCTGCATCAGGCTAGTAATATTTCTGCATACCAAGAGAGAGCTTTGATGTGCCAGATAATTCCCCATTATGCTTGTAGGGCCAAACTAATTTGTATGTGTCTTTTATTTCACCACCACTGTTCTGATCTGACAATTTCTTGGATATCTTAAGGTTTTCCTCAACCTCCAAACAATCAGTGAACATATGCTGTAGGGTGGTTGATTTTCTCTCCAAAAGAAGCAAGGACAGGTTAGAAGGAAAGGTGGCTGCATAATAGAGCTTAGCAGCGTTCTCAAGGGGTTGGACTTCCTTAGGCATGTTATAATAAAAGCTCACGAATCTTCTGTTAAAACTAGATATGGCCTCATCCTCATGCCTCCTTAGGGAATAAAAATCTAAAAGTATTTGCTCCAATGGCCTTCTCCTACCCCAAAAATTCAAGAAAGTGCAAGAAAAGTATTCCCAAGTGTTGATGGACTTAGGCTGCAAGTGTTTAAACCATACTTTGGCATCTCCTTGCAAGGACAAGGTGAAATCCCGCATGCATACATCATCATGATCTATCTCAAAAAGGTCATAGAAATTCTCAAAGGCCTGTAAATGTTTCTCAGCAGTCAAGTCTTTGGATTCTCCATCAAACTTGGGGAGGTACTTGTAATATTTCATGGAAAAATCATGGAGGATGGGGGGTAGCTGTAGTGGTATGTATTAGCTTGGAGAAATAGAAGAGTCAAGGTTCAACACAATAGCTAAGCTATCGTCCAAGGTTTCATGAATTTCAAAGGGGTGTCCTTTGACATCGTGAGCCCCTAGACAAAAATCTAGGCCATAATTAGATGTACAAGACAACACAATGCTTTCAGTTCATAACAAAGGATAAATAGGAATATATTCATAGCTCTATTCAGAATGAGCGGAACCATAGAAGGTTGTTTTGATAAATCTGGGAAAAGATAAGAGAAAACTTACAAGATATGATAAAGCATCCTTGAAGAAACATAGACCCGAGTATCTTGACCTTCCGCCATGCATTTCTAAGCTTTATAAGTGGTCCATTTTCCAGATGGAGTTTTCTAGCTTTCCTCGACCATTTTATTTCTGGGTCACACCACCAGTGGAGTCCCTGAAGTCTGAATCCTTCAAGCATGGAGTTGCCTGGTGAAAAGTGCTCAACCTTCTTGATGTCTGGTCAATTGTTCACCATCAACAACCAGATCTAAAATCTTTGTCATTCTTCCCAGGGAGGATCTTTAATTTCATCCTCGGCAACGACGCCAGTTTGTTAGCACCGGGATTGAGGCCCAAGGTCAAGCATGGGGGGAGGCCCGCTCCCGGGTAACAACAGAACCACTTTAGACTACGCCTCTGGCCCTGCGCGGTCAGAGAGGGATCTCTTGTTTTATCTTTAGAGTCTAGTCCGCGTAATATTTTCAGTCAAGGATAATCAGGGGGCCAGGATCGTGAATGGGACAAACTGTATCAAGGTGAGATGTAAGGTAGAATTATCGGGGTAAGGGACCATTGGAAATGGAGTCAAAAACAAGTGTAGGGAACAATTGCACAAGGAAAGGAATGGCGTGGGGTTGAAAACATAGGTAAGGTAGCCGCTGATATCCCAATCAGGAGATATTTAGTGAGCAGTTGGAGGACGAGAGAGAACAACCCATCACATGGAGCACCGATGAGATGAATTCGATGTAACTTTAGAAGAAAATTGATAAATGTCTGGAACAATATCCAGAGCATAACAAGTATGAATTCCTAACTGCTATACACTAAGTTGCAGACATGAAAGCAATCAACAGACTGGAGTGAAAACAGGAAACACGTTGCACGTAAAAGAAGATACATATTGGGAAAACCAATGACACATGAATCTCTACCATGAGAAACAACTCCTCTGCAATTTTATTCATAACACATGCATAAAATATTATTTACAATGGAGAGCCAGAGGAGGACGTTTCCCAATCCAACCAACTCCTCTTCTCCCTCTATCGGGAGTGTATTTATACAATTCTAATGCTGATACTACCAATTTGAAAATTGTTACAGGTCACTATCATGCGTTAATAGTACAGTGAGTGGAAATATCACCATGTTTAACAAATATAAAAATAAACATTATGGAGACGTGGCACGTGATAACGCAGATTGCCAGTGCAGAGCTTTCTTCCGTTCTGCCTTGCGAAAGCGATTCCCATGTGGTATGCTGATGACCAATTGTTTACTTTAGACTACTTTAGGTATATATTTATGCTTCATCGACCAACCCGATTCTTACAGACCACATCGTTCACAGGCTTTCAAGAAGACTTGAATCCATCACCCGATCATTTTTCTGACCCATCCTTCATCTGGCAACACGGTTATAGGAGGAGGCCGAAAAAAAGGTGGTCATGCACTTGGTGATGATAAGCGACTTAAGAAGCTTATCATCCTTGTATTATTTTCTTCCTCCTACGAGGAAGGTTCTCCTGCGAGCCATGTAGCTAGGTGTGCATTTGACCCTCTCCTCACCCATGACCAAGCAGCCAAGTGGAGATCCTAGGGGTGATGCCAAAGGCTTCGGACCCACCTGGTCCTAGTGCGATCATTCGCTCCAACAGTTCTTCCACCACTATGAGCTGGGAATTCGAAGGTTGTGACTGCAACTGGGAGTGTTGGAGGGATGTCGCTAGGATGTCAAAACCCATGCACTGTACAGCCAGAGACCAGGTTGTGTAGAAGCAGGTGAACCTCCCTTGGTGTTTAACATCTGTGCCCTGGTGGTTGGCGATTTTCTGGTATGGATAACAAAAACACGGATCTATGTTTTCCTACAAAGAGTACCCCTTGTCGAACTAACTTCTCAAACCACACAGCCATGGTTTTCTGTAAAGGAGCTCAACACTCCTTGGCATTCAACCCTATACTTCTTATCATCTACACATTTCCACATCTCAGAAGCTCTCCGGAGCATGGCGTTATATAGGGCGATCCTAAACGGCCCAGAAAAAGCTATACCCTTAAAATATCGGTCTCTATGATGGCCTACAAGTGTGAGGCTAGGATGGAGCTCTATCCTTCTGACGTTCAATCATATTATCTGATATGGGAAAGATTCCCAACAATTCCTGTGTGGCTGGCAAGTTGTTTTCAAGGGCTATGGATTTGACGTTTATTTCCCTTTCAACTACCGTGATGGTAGCGTCGGGTTGTTTTAGTTCATCACAATCGTTGGCCTCGTGTAAATGCCAAGTCTGTCGCCTCAATGAATCAAAACTCTATCTTTCTCATGGTTTCCTTCGAAGTGAACCGCGTGCCACACTTGTGAATTGAGGAAATTAGTGTCGCTAGACAGGACTTCCACCTTAGGCTCATACCGAATGGTGTCGGAGAAATCGGCCAATTCACAAGGATGCAGATTACATGTGTGAACGTCTCCTCCGCTGTCATCTCAGCACTGGATGTGAAACCTATACTCTGGGAACCTTCTCAGCCATCTGATATGAGGAATCTTTCACTTTTTCCGTCCAAGTTCCATTCCATCTGCCGCCAACTTTTCTCCTTTGAACACCAGGGGAAGTTCTGGATCGTGACATGCTCTCAACCATCGATCGCAACCCACCCTTCATGCAACCATAGATCTTAGTGGGCCCCATTATCTTTCAGAATGAGAAGCCTTGGAATTCATCCATGCTAGTCCGCTCTACGAAATAAAACATGGCCATAGATTTCTCTCCTTTCTCATCACGGCCATTGATCTTCATGACCACTCCCCCTCTTTCGTGATTTGAAATCGTGGCTTCACCCATGTAAGTATGGCTTGTGAAATTGATTGAGGCCATAGAGATGACTCAGATCTCATCTCAACCGTAGGATATTTCTGACCTTTAACACATTTTGTGATCTGGAAAGGAGGCTTTGGTCAAGCATGTTCGCTCGCGCGAGATGGTTTGGAGCCATTGATTCACCTTCGACCAATATCAGCCTTTGATTTCAAGCCTCGCTCAATGCCTTCAGCACACCTTCCACTTTCTCCTTCGCTTGGAATTTCTAATAACCTGAAGGGGAGTTCGCATGGAGTTCACGGGAATGGAACCCTCATCGAACTCCTATAAGGCTCTCAAATCATCTGTTAAAAAACAGAGTGTTAACAATCCTTGTATAAATATGTGAGAGATTCCTATCTAGAAAGGAAGAATCCATCTCCCTTTCTTAAAGTGGTTTTCCTGTTACCTTGGGACTTACCCTCCACAACCTAGGGTGCAATTCTGAGTGGTAACAAATTGGTGCTATTACCAGAGATGGAAGTGCAAATCATCCCTTGGAAAATGACATTGTCTTAGTTCTATGAACTAGTTAAGTAGCAGGTCATAGACACATATAGTTTGTATATTCTTTAGAGACTCCACTCAAAGCTTTTGGTAGGGGACTCCACTAGGGAGACTCGCGGCCAGAAGGACCAATACGTGGAGAAGGGTTCAGATCTTCCCTGGGTATGAACAACATAGTTTTAGATCTGATTGTTGATGGTGGACAGTGGTCAAACATAAATAAGGTTGTGCCTCTTTCACCTAGTGACTCCATCTGTGAAGAATCCAGTGTTCATAATGTTCTATGGAAGCTCCACTATCAAATGGGTTTCAAAGTTTAAGAGCTGATTCAGTTTCTCCATCATCAAGATGAGTTCTGTAGCTAGAAGGTATGCTCATATGAATCATGCTCACATTCCTCGTTTTCAGAAATAGATAATAAAAGGGAAAAAAATCATGCTAGCAATCCCATCCTATGGAAGAAACAACAACTTTCCATGAGGGGTTAAATAAAAAACAAGAAGATTGGAAGGATGGAAAACTAGAACCTTCTCTGCATTACAATCCTTCTTTTGATGAGAAATAATATAATTAGCCTAGTGATGTACATGAAGAGAGTCATCCCAATTTCCCTTATGAAGATTACAATCATAATGTTGAAGTTCCTCTTTGTAATGTTTTTAAAGAATATTTCAGCATGCATATATATGATGAATGTGAAGATGGCCACTTAGATGATACACCTCAAGCAATAGACTGAAATAATGGATTGGATCACCAAGAATATGAGGGTCCTAAATGGGATGTCTCTTCATGTTTTTCCAATTCAGAATGTCAAGAAGAGTGCATTTCACTTGATTTTATTCAAGAAGAGGAGGACTCCAAATGGAATATTTCTTTATGTTTTTCAAATTCAGAAATTATTTTGCTTGGTTCTATTAAAGAACACAATGATATTTCCTTTGAAATAATTGAAAGGAATCAGGTTTTAAATTTTGAGATCTTAGATGAGGAAGTTGATGTCTCATTTGAAAATTTTCAGGAGCATTATTTGCATGGTTTTCTTGAATAACCTTTTGGAATGGTGCTAGAGGAGTTGCAGTTGGAGCAACCTTGTCATGGAAAACAAAAAAAAGAAAATTTTGTAGGTTGTCATGATCCAGTGGTATAATACATGGAGAAGCTTTGCAGTGGTAATGGCTGGTTATGTCTTTACACTAAGGATCAATTTATTTATCATAACCCTTTTCCATTAAGTCTTTCATCTCTATTTTTGAAAAAAATGCATGAGCAGAATATTGGTTTATGGGATCATTTGCTTGATTGTGTCATGTCCCCAATTAAATAATTTCCAAATAATACTATTTGCAAATAATATTTCACCAACCTACTAGTTCCCTAGGTTGAGATGGAGACATAAATTTTGTAATAAGGGACTATGGGACCCAAAAGTACTTTAGTTTACCATATTCCCATTTAATTGGGTCACATAAATGATAAATGCTAAGAAAATAAGGTGGCATGAGTTCATGAAGATACTTGGAATCTTGTGAAGGCTTTGGGTGACTAGATTCCACACACACTTGACATGATATTCATCCAAATTCGAGAACATGGGTAATGTAACATTATTGGATGGTAATGTGGTGTCAAATATCATATAATGAGCCAAGGAAGTCGAATTGGTAAATGGGGTTAACTCCCGTGGAAGAGGAAGAGACTAGGAGACAAGGTGTGCCACTTGGAAGGACATTCTATGCACTCCATGACAACAAATGATGGGAGATTCTATGACAAGTATGACAAATTCAGACCTGATTGCTGAAATATGAAAAATATGACATGTCAGAGCTAAAAATAGACACCAAGAGGTCAAATTTGAGAGTTAGAGGCATCCATTCGAATTGGGGAAAGAATTGGAGCATGAAGAGGAAGACAAGTGTCACGAGAGTTACTAAACCACTAAGATGAGGAAGGCGGAAGGAGAATATAGTTTTATCCATATTCTCCTTCCCTATAATATAATATCCATATTCTCCGTAAGTCGAAATATCATAAATATTATATTATAGGGAAGGAGAATATAATATGCTCCTTCCTTCCTTTGCATGCCATGGATATTATTTCATGAGGAAGGAGAATATAGTTTTATCATCTGTTAATTGGCCTTTGGCATTTTTGGAGAGCTTTTGCTTGTCCATTGCACGGTGAGTGCACACTTACGCTGCTAGTGAACCAATTTCGAGGGATTTGGATTCCTTTCAAAGTTGGTTGATGGAGAGGCCACTCAGAAATCTCATGGGAGATTAATTAAAAAAATTTATTTTCAGGTTGAATGTACTACAGTTGAATTCTCATCTATCTCCCCATTTTCTCATTGGTTCTCCATTTTCCCACAATCAAAATTGATGGCGCACTTGTTGGAGTGATTCTTGTGCCTTGATGAGGATGGTTGATTCCCAATATTTTATTTATGATGTATGGATCTATAATATAATATCCATATTCTTTGTAAGTCGAAATATCATAAATACATGTATGGAAGGCCCGCATTCCCCATGCTCTTGAATAACTAGTTTTCATGGATTTGGCTTCAATATTGAAGTAGCTTTATATCAGATTTGTATGAGGAGATTTATATGAGTTTTATGATGATGGGGAATCAATATATGATGTATGGATATGTAATATTATGTACACATTCTCTGTAAGTTGAAATATCGGAGATACATGAATGAAAATTTTGCATACGCATGCCCTTGTATCACTAGTCTTCATGGATTTGGCTTCAATCTTGAAGTAGTTTTATACCAGATTTGTATGAGGGATATTATATGAGTTGGATGATGTTGGGAAAGAAATATATGATGTATTATTCTGTAATTTAATTTCCATATCCTCTGTGAGTCGAAATCCAATAAACTCATGTGTGAAAATATTGCATTCCTAGGCCATTGAATCACTAGTTTCCATGACTTTAGCTTCAATCTTGAAGGAGTCTTGTATTAGATTTGTATGAGGGATGTTATCTGAGTTTGATTATTTTGTGACATCCATATAATATTTTTTACTCTTTAATTTTATTTCCCTATGCTCTGTGGGTCGAAATCCAAGAAATCCATATGTGAAACTCTGGCAATTCCATGCTACTAATTCACTAGTTTTCATGTAGTTGACCCCCATACTAAATGAGTTGTATACCAGAATTGTATGAAGTGATTTATATGGTGTTTAATAATGTTTTGGAATCCATTGGTATTCTGTATATGGTTCCTATATGTCACATATTTATCTGAACCTTTAACACCACCTTTCATATGTCAAAATTGAGCTAGTTATGCAATTTCCCCATAAGCAATTTCACTGAAAGTTACCCTACAAATGTTGCAGACCATAATCCATTTGAAGATATAAATAAACATGAATAAGAATGTTAATTGATGTCTGATAATAATTTCAATACTCTTTTCTTAAATTTTGGAGGGTCATACTTGATTTGGGGAGCTAGTTTGGACATCACCCTTGGGGGGATTTGAACACAATTTCCTAGTAATTTTGGTCTTTTTGTCAGTAGCGCCAATTTTTTTTGAAAAGGTATAATGTATGATATAAAGTATCCATAAAACAACTTAGGATTTTTTAAGACTCACCATACCATTCCTTTCAAGTTCGGGACCATTTGGTGAAATTTGGAACCCTCGAGAATCATGACTAGTTAAGCTCAAATTTTTGCCAATTAGTGCATTTCTCCAAAATTTCCAAAAAGGGACATTATAGATTGGATTCATTGGAATTTAGAATTTAATTTACTGGGAATTGATTCTTATTAATTAGGGTAGGTAGGCATGAATAATCTTGACATAGCGAGCATTTCTTTCAGCAAAATTTCAGTTTGTTTCAGCATCAGTTTAGTTTTTGTTTTCAGAGCATGTTGGGGATTTTCAGGAAATCTTGGGAACAACCCAATGGATTTGGTATCTTTTCATAGGGAGGATAGCATCCCATGTTGGATCCAGTTGTTAGCACCATTTTTGGGCTAAACAATTGATAAGGGATTTGGCAAGTAAATGGAGAAATAAGGTCAGAAAATTTCCTTATCATATGAACTTGATAAATGATAATGAGATTCTACAGGTTTTTCAAAGGATAATTTCCAAGTTGGAAATACAAAACAATTGAGAAATTCCAGGTGTCATCTTTTCTAATGAATAAGAATGAAGAAATTTTCCCTTAGTTGAATGATAACAGGAAATTGTAGGCCAATATGCGCAGCGGAGGAGATCCAAGGCCCAAAATCATTTCCGCCAAAGGAAAATCGGGAGCGGAAGTGAGGAAAGGGAAAAATATTGTTATAAAAAGAAGTAAATTTGACTTTAGCCTACCGTAGTCCAAGATATATGACCCATAATTTTTCCACCAAAGATCAACGGTCCAGTAAAAGGAGGAAGTGAAAAAGGCGAAGAAGTTTGGTTTTGAGAGTTAGAATCCCGATTTTCAACTTACATAGTCAGAGATCCGACGCCAAGGAGAAAGTGCAAAAATATCAATGGCTTGGAAAGCATCAAAGGGTGGAAATTGAAAGGGTAAAGTTTCAAGTTTCAAAACTTGGAAAACTAGATTTCCACGATCTAGATCCGACGACTCAGAATAGAACAAAGAGTGGAGATTGGAAAGCAGAAATATCAAATGGTTTTTTTGTGAAAATTTGAAGTCCTTCTTTTTGGGATCCACAAGATCTACATTTCATAGAGATATCGCAAAGATCAACGGCGCGTAAAGGCACAAAGGGTAGAAAGCAAAAACACAAGATTTTTGGGTATAAAGGGTTGAACTTCTGCTTTCCGCGATCCAGAAGATTGGCGGTCAGGAAAGGTCCCACATAGATCCATGGTCCATAAAGGAGAGGAAGGGAATAAAGCAGAAATATGAAGTTTTGGTTATGAAAAGGAGAAATCCCACCTTCCACTTTTCGCAGCCCGCATCTTTACCTTAGATCAATGGTTGGGAAGGTCTCTGTCCGAGATCGACGGTGTAGAAAAGAGGAACATGCGTATGAGTTAAATAGACTTCCCTATATCTGGACTCGGTAGGACCCTTAGCTTTCAACAACCAAGATCAGAGCTTGATCAAGATACAAAGCCAATACCCATTCCACTGGTGCAACAAGCGTGGATAAATCCACTTTTTAGATCAGTGAAATCTTGTAGGACCCGCAAATTTCAGCGGTTCATATCTTGAGGGCAATAGATCTACGGTGAATAAGCATTTTTCTGGGTGAACTTGCACACTCAAAGTTGTAGAGCGCTTGCGCGATGAGAAAGGTTCTTAAATGACGTGTCCTCTCCCTATTGGATATCGCGTTCAAATATTGGGAGTACAAAAGTCACTCTATGGAGTGCGATGGTGCATATTTGAACAGTGTTGATCAAAGGTTGAATCAGATCAATGGTGAATATTAATTTGGTAAACAAAACAAGCAAAGAGTTTATCAAGGTGATGGGTCACGAAATCGTGTAGACCCCTCATCTTTGGATGACGAAGATCTTGGTGGATTTTTTATTTATGGTCCAAAATTGATTTCACAATGGGAAAAAGACAAGAGTTTAGAAAATATGTGGATTGCGAAATCGAGTAAGGGCCATACCATTGAACGGATAAGATTTGTGGAAGAACAAGATCTACATCTGGAGATTGTTTCGCTGATTGGATGTGCAAGGAATATTGAAGTTGTTGCAGGCCGTTGGACGTGCTTTTAACCAGTCATTTTCACTAAGAGAGCTTGAGTCCATGCTATAAAATTTCCCTAATTAATCCATCATGCGTGTCCTAGCATGCTTTCCTATTTTGTTTATGATCATGGAGAATCTTCCAGATCATGGAATTTGTTAGGATTTTGATTCATACATGTAACTAAATTTGGCTCTGTTTCAAGGTTGGTCTCGAGAGCCTATGACACTATAAATATGCCCTCAATAGAGGAAGACAGGGTTGGAACCCATGAGGTTTAGGGTTATGTATTTTGAGATCTTCCCTTAATAATGAATTTACAAAGACGAATGCTGGCCTATTATTGCAAAGATTCATGTGTATATCATAGTTACAGTCTATATTTTCCCCTCTTAGTTGCATGTCTTCCTGTTTAACTTGCCATTATGTTTTCTACATATATGGAATGGGTGTATAATAGTTCAGAATTCATATTGTTATGCTTTGGCTATTATTTTCAGGTATTCACCAATATTTCTTACCAAAGTTGATGCATAATTCATCTCCTCAATGCTCTGTATTGATGATCTGTCATTATTTTTTCTTTATCACCAGAACAATAACATTTTGACTGTAATCGAGTTCTACCTTGTTGTAGAATTTCACCTGCAAACAGCTCTGTGATTCATGACCATGTGTTGACTCCATACCCCAATATATGCTTGCTCTGTTTCAACCACAAATAAAATATGAATTTTGTTTTGTTTTAATATCTGGCCCTGTATAAATCCGTGAGAGATCCCTCTCTAGAAAAGAAGAATCCATCTCCCTTTCTTAAAGTTTTTCTGTTGTTATCTTGGGATTTACCCTCCACAACCTAGGGTGCAATTTTGAGTGATAAGAAATTGGTGCCGTTGCCGAGGAAGAAAGTGCAAATAAGCCCTGGGAAAATGACATTATCTTAGTTCTACGACCTGGTTGAGAAACTGGTCATAGACACATATAGGTTGTATATGCTCTGGCGACTCTACTCAAAGCTTCTGGAAGGCGACTCCACTAGGGAGATTGGCGTCCAGAAGGCCCAATACGAGGAGGAGGGTTCAAATATTCCCTAGGTATGAATGGCATAGTTTTAGATCTGATTATTGATGGTGGACAATGGTAAAAAATAAAGAAGGTCGTGCCTCTTTTACTTGGTGACTCCATCTGCAAAGAATCCAGTCTTCATAATGTTCTATGGTAGCTCCACTGTCAAAGGGGTTGTAAAGTTTGAGGAGTTGATTCAATTTCTCCATCATCAAGATGAGTTTTGTAGCTAGAAGGTATGCTCCTATGAATCGTTCTCACATTCCTGGTTTTCCAAATCTAATACCTAAGATATATTGGATAACATATCTTCCAATATTCAAATATCAAAAGAATGATGATGCTGGCATTCATTTGTTTAGATTTCATAAGCATATACATAAGCTGGGAGTTGAATTGCATGAGGATTCTTTAATGAAAATTTTCATGGCTAGTTTAGAAGAAAATGGAAGGTCGCAGTATGAGGGATTACCATTAGGAAGTTTATCCTCCCTTACAGACTTTCATACAGTATTTCATGAACATTTCAAAAATTTAGTATCCTTCTTTGCTGTCAATTCAAGATTGTTGCGCACGTGATAAAGAGTTCATTGAAAATCTGAAAGAAAAATATGATGATGATCAGTATGTGGATGAATAGGTTTTATAAATATTGCATGAATACTCAGCTCAAAAATAAATACAAAACAACTTCCCTGGCATTCAAGAAAATTCCCAGCAATTGGTAGTGTCTTCCTTGACTCAAGTTGACATAAACCAAAACTTTGATTCCATCAGCTATTTTTCTTTCCCCGAAACTGATGATAGTTTGCAGAATTCTTGTACATCTTTGCATAACCAAGAAGGAAGTTGGGACTGCAAATCAAATCCTTCCTCATATTATTCAGCCCCTAAAATTTTTTCACAAGAAGAGGATTCCCTTGTTCAATAAGAAGTCCCCCTTTTGCAACAACAATTTCTTCAAAGACATAATGTTCTTTATGAAGAATGTCATCATCCTGTTACAAACCCTATTAGTGATGGTTTAAAAAAATATTTTAGTACACCTATATCTGAATAGTATAAGGTGGACTACTTAGATGTTATGCCTAAAAAACCAGTCGTAGATTTTGTAAGATCAGGGCCTGTTAATTAAAAAAATCCCATTGCAATCCAAGGTCAAGGGGCTGAAAACAAAGAAGATAGTGAGTGTGCTGAAAGTGATAGTTTGCCTTTGTGTTATGCTTCATTTGAATTGCTGAGGTATCTACGTAAAATATCTAAGAAAGAAACAAAAAATAAGGATATGAAATTTTTAGAAATAGATACTAAAAAGGGAAAACAATCATGCCAGCAATCCCACCTATGGAAGAAACAACAATTTTCCATGATGGGTTAAATAAAAAAGAAGAAGATAGGAAGGATGAAAAACTAGAACCTTCTTTGCGTTCCAAACCTTCTTTTGATGAGAAATAAGATAATCATCTTAGTGATGTACATGAAGAGAGTCATCCCAATTTCCCTTATGAAGATTACAATCATCATGTTGAAGTTCCTCTTAGTAATGTTTTTAAAGAAGATTCCAGCATGCCTATATATGATGAATGTGAAGATGGCCACTTAGATGATACACCTCAAGCAGCAGACTACAATAATGGATTGGATCACCAAGAAGATGAGGGTCCTAAATGGGATGTCTCTTCATGTTTTTCCAATTCAGAATGTCAAGAAGAGTGCATTTCACCTGATTTTATTCAAGGAGAGGAGGACTCCAAATGGGATATTTCTTTATGTTTTTCAAATTCAGAAATTATTTTGCTTGGTTCTATTAAAGAACACAATGATATTTCCTTTGAAATAATTGAAAGGAATCAGGTTTTAAATTTTGAGATCTTAGATGAGGAAGTTGATGTCTCATTTGAAAATTTTCAGGAGCATTCTTTGTATGGTTTTCTTGAAGAACCTTTTGGAAGGGTGCTAGAGGAGTTGCAATTGGAGAAGCCTTGTCATGGAAAACAAATAACAAATTTTTTTGTAGGTTGTCATGATCAAGTGGAAGAATACATGGAGAAGCTTTGCACTGGTAATGGCTAGCTATTTCTTTACAGTAAATATCAATTTCTTTACAATAACCTTTTTCCATTAAGTCTTTCATCTCTATTTTTTATGAAGCATGAGGAAAAAATTGGTTTATGGGATAATTTGCATGATTGGATTCAATGGAAGTCAGAATTTACTTGACTGGGAATTGATGCTTAGTAAGTAGGGTAGGTAGGTATGAATAAGCTCGACATGGCGAGCATTTATTTCAGCATTAGTTTAGTTTTTGTTTTTAGTGCATGTTGGATATTTAAAGAAATGTTGGGAAAAACCCAATGGATTTGACACTTGGTCTACGGGGTTCTTTGCTACCTCGTAGGGAGGATAAGATCCCAAGTTGGAGCCAGTTGTTAGCTCCATTTTGGGATAAACAATTGATAAGGGATTTGGAAATTAAATGGAGAAATAAGGTCAGAAAATTTCCTTATCATATGAACTTGATAAATGCTAATGAGATTCTGCAGGTTTTTCAAAGGGTCATATCCAAGTTGGAAATAATTTTTTTTTTGGGAAATTCCAATTTTCAACTTTTCTAATGAATAAGAATGAAGAAATTCTCCCTAAGTTGAATGATAATAGGAAATGGATGGCCTAGATGCGCAGCGGAGGATATCCAAGACCCAAAATCATTTTCGCCAAAGGAAAATCAGGAGAGGAAGTGTGGAAAGAGAAAAATTTGGTTATAAAAAAGTAGTAAATACGACTTCCGCATTCCGTAGTCCAAAATATATGACCAAGAATGTTTCCTCCAAATATCAATGGTCCAACAAAAGGTGGAAGTGGTAAATGCGTAGAAGTTTGGTTTTGAATGTTAGAATCCTGATTTTCGACTTCCTTAGTCCGAGATCCAACGGTTAGGAAGAAATTCCACACAGACTAACGACTAAGAAAGAAACAAAAGGAGGAAACGAAAAGGGTAAATTTTTGGGTTGAAAAACTTAGAAAACCCTATTTCCTCTTTTCGCGATCTATATCCGATGGCTCAGAGCACTTTTTCCAAATATCAACGACTCGGAAATGAACAAAGAGCGGAGATCGAAAAGAGGAAATACCAAATGGTTTTGTTGTGAAAAGTTGAAGTCTTGCCTTTTGGGATCCGCAAGATATACGATTCATAGATATCTCTCGAAGAACAACGGTGTGAAAAGATGCAAAGGGCGAAAAGTAGAAACACAAGATTTCCAGGTATAAAGGGTTGAACTTCCACCTTACATGATCCGTAGGATCAACGGTCAGGAAATCATTTTCACCAAAGGAAAATCAGGAGAGGAAGTGTAGAAAGGGAAAAATTTGGCTATAAAAAGTAGTAAATTTGACTTCCACATTCCGCATTCCAAGATCTACAACCAAGAACATTTCCTCCAAATATCAATGGTCCAGCAAAAGGCGGGAGAAGAAAAGGCGAAGAAGTTTGGTTTTGAAAGTTAGAATCCCAATTTTTGACTTCCTTAGTCTGAGATCCAATGGTCAGGGAGAACTTACGCACATATTAACGTCTCAGAAAGAAACAAATGGAGGAAACAGAAAGGGTAAAGTTTCGGGTTGAAAAACTTAGAAAACCATATTTCCTCTTTTCACAATCTAGATCCGACGGCTCAGAGCACTTTCGGCAAAGATCAACAACTCGAAAACGAACAAAGAGAAGAGATCGAAGATAGGAAATACAAAATGAATTTGTCATGAAAAGTTGAATTCTCGGTTTCCGGGATCCACAAGATCTACGATTCATAGATATCCCGCGAAGATCAACAGTGCAGAAAGACGCAAAGTGCGAAATGTGGAAACATAAGATTTCTAGGTATAAAGGGTCGAACTTCCACCTTAACTGATCCACAGGATCAATGGTCAATAAATATCCCACAAAGATAAATGGTCCAGAAATGAGAGAAAGGGAGAAAACCAGAAATATGAAGTTTTGGTTATGAAAAGGTGAAATTTCATCTCCTTCTTTCTGTAACCTGCATCTTTACCTCAGATCACTGGTTGGGAAGGTCTTGGTCCCAGATCGATGGTGCAAAAAAGAGCATCATGTGCATGAGTTAAATAGACTTCCCAATATGTAGACTCAGTAGGCCCCTCATCTTTCAATGTCCCATATCAGATCCTGATAAAGATACATTACCAATATGCATTCCGCTGGTGCAACAAGCGTGGATAAATCTACTTTTTAGATCAGCAAAATCCTATAGGACCCACAAATTCAAATGGTTTAGATATTGAGGGTAATATATCTACGATGAATATGCATTTCGCTGGGTGAATATGCACCTTCAAAGTCAGGGATATCCCGCGCGATGAGAAACATGCTTAAATGACGTGTCCTCTCCCTATTGGATATCACGCTCAGATATTGGGAGTAAAAACGTCAGTCTATGGAGCACAATGGTGCATATTTCAACAGTGTTGATCAAAGGTTGAATCAGATCAATGATGAATATGCATTTCATGAAATATTGTAGACCCCGCACATTTGAACGATGAATATCTTGGAGGAGTTTTGTTCTATGGTCCAAAATTGATTTTTCAATGGGAAAAATCCAAGAGTTTAGAAAATAAGTGAATTGCAAAATTGGGTAAGAGCCACACAATTAAACGGTTAAGATTTGTGGAAGAACAAGTTCTATGGCTGGAGATTGTTTCGCTGATTGAAGGTGCAAGGAAGATTGAAGCTGTTGCATGTCGTTGGAGGTGCTTTGAACCAGACATTTTCACCAAGTGAGCTTGAGTCCCTGCTATAAAATTTCCCTAATTAATCCATCATGCATGTCCCAGCATGATTTCTTGTTTTGTTTATGATCATGGTGAATCTTCGAGATCATGGAATTTGTTAGGATTTTGATTCGTACATGTAACTAAATATGGCTCTGTTTCAAGGTTGGTCTTGGGATCGTATGAAACTATAAATATTCCCTCAATAGAGGAAGGCAGGGTTGGAAGCCGTGAGGTTCAGGGTTATTTATTTTGATATCTTCCCTTAGTAATGAATGTACAAATCTGAATGTTGGCTTGTTATTGCAAAGATTCATGTGTATATCGTAGTTAAAATTTGTATTTTCCATTTTTGTGTGCATGTCTTTCTGTTTAAGTTTCCATTATGTTTTTTTCATATCTGGAATGAGTGTATAATGGTTCATAATTCATATTGTTATGCTCTGGATATTGTTTTTAGGTATTCAACAAATTTTCTTACCAAATTTGACGTAGAATTCATCTCCTCAATGCTATGTATTGATGGACTATCATTATTTCTTCTTTATCACCAGACCAACAACATTTTGACTGTAACCAAGTGCTACCTTGCGTTTGTAGAATTTCACCTGGAAACAACTCTGTGATTCATGAACATGTATTACTCCATATCCCAATGTATGCTTGGTACATTTCAACCAAAAATACAATCTGAATTTTGTTTTGTTTTATATATGTCCCTATATAAATCTGTGAGAGACCACTCTCTAGAAAGGAAGAATCCAACTCCCTTTCTTAAAGTGATTTTGATGTTACCTTGGGATTTACCCTCCACAACCTAGGGTGAAATCCTGAGTGCTAACACTTTGATTCATATATGTAAGAGATAGGGTATCAAACAAGTGATAAAGTCGTATTACTATCACTATTAAGGTATCATAATCATAGAGTGAATTTCTTATGTTAAAAAAAACCTTTGTTTCCTTATAGAGTTGGAAGATACTAAGTAGTATAAGAGTGATTCCCATTACTATCTTAATGATAAAAGACACTAGGATTTCCATTACATATTCAACATAGAAAGTAGTAACCAGTGTGAACATAAGGATCGTAACTAGTTTCATGAATACAATGTAATCTAAGCATGTTTAGTATCCATACCATAGATTACTAGTTTTTCTCTTACTAATGGTTCCAACACGTCAAGCTACGTACGTACTATGCATAATCTCGTAACTATTAACACACTTCATGTTCATAGAAAACTATATGTAAGCCAAAGCACTCTTGTTTCAGCTACTTATACTATTAACACCAATATAATCATGCTTCCTTTTTATACTTGTTACTAAAGAATATCTAATTGTTAGGATTAATAATCCTCCTTTTTCCAATATAGTGTATTTTTCATTATTTCATAACTTAGGAGTTCATTTATCACCTTACTAGAGTTTTGGTGCCACCAATGCCATTGGTGCCACCGGTGCAATTGGTGCCATTGGTGCCATTGGTGCCACTGGTTCCATTGGTGCCACTGGTGCCAATCCCTACATTATAGGATCCCACTCTGAGTGCCACTAGCAGCCTCCATCAGTTGGTTGTGGTTAGTTATGCTGAGTCAACCTCTGGTTACAATCAGTTATATCACTTTCAGTTATCCTAGCACAAATTATGCATGCATGAAGGGAGAGTGTTACCTTTTCCCACCCACCTAATCAACTAACTGATTGTAGACTGATTTAGACATGTGGAGTTAGACTGGTGAGCCTCCAACAGTGATTTAGACACACCAAGTTAGGTATTTAGTCAGTCTGAGTTGGTATATTCGAATCCTATCCATGGAATTTGAATCCTATGTATTGTAACACCATTGTATTACTGATTAATGAACATAGATTAATGTTGTAATTAACTAATCAATTCTTATCAAAATTATCTTGTTTAGTGTACATTGTCTTTGATATTCCACTGCATAATTGTACTTCTCATTTGCTTTCATTTTCCTATAGATCAATGGCTCACAAATTTCACATGGTATCAACGTCTTGTTCAGACTAACAACAATTCTTGTCCGATCTCCATTGTACACCAAAATCAAATGAGTTTCCATGTAAATCCTGGAATCAAACCATTTCTCCCTATGGATTATGTCCATAGAAGTCTATCTAGGTGTGACAGACTCTGACAAAGTGTACATGTTGAGGTGGAAAGGATTGAACTAACATATGATTGCAAATTGAATTGTTTTTTTAGTGTTATTTGCAGGTACCTATGTAGCTTCTTGAGGAATTGTCTTATCAACATACAGAAATATGGATTCTTCATCTCTCGTACCCTGAATCCTTACACCCTTCAACTACAATGATTGGAAGCAAATATACAGGTATCCTTGCGCAAGCTTGGTATGCTTAGGATGACAATGGGTAGATAAACTGAGCCCCAACAGTATGTTGAGAAGTTTTTTTTCTGAATCAGCTTGATGAGGCCTTCGGCTTCATGTGCACTCATATATCCCGAGATCTTTTGTTCCATCTTGAGGGACTAAGGACTCTGAAGGAATATTGGGATAAGCTTGAATATTTGTTTAGAAAATAAGATGAGATTCGAGGGAATATCTTGAAGAATCAGTTCATTCCTCTACATCCCAGCAGTTTCTAATCTATTCAACAATTATTTACAAAATACAAGTCACTAGTACTGCAATGCAAATAATGTGGATTAGAGAGGAAATATGAGCAACTTGTGCTATCAGTGCTGAGAAAGATAGGCTTAAATTACTTAGTCTTTGTCTCTACATTCCATTATGGAAGATCTTATATCCCTAATTGGAAGATTCCTTCTCTATATGCTTTTGTTGAGTCCTTAATACAAGAGCAAGATAAATTGGTTCAAATGGGAGTGATTCGAACCTCCAAGAACCTAGCACTCTTAGTGGAAGACTCAAACAATGTGTAAAAAAGAGGGAAGCACAAATGGAAGGAGACCAAAAACACTGATTCAAATCCAAAGGAGAACCATAGATCTTCCGGTGGAGCCTCAGGTTCCAAGAAAAAAAAGAAATGTGAGAATACTAAGTGCACATACTGTATGAGAGGCTTTCATCTGAGAACCAGTGCATGAAGAATACCATCGACTAGTTGTCAACACTCCTTGAACAAAACAATATTTCCCTTCCACAAGGTGCAGAGATGTATAAATCTGGAGAGAAAACTGAAGAACATGAGAGGTGCCATGCTTTGAAAGAAGGCTTCACTCAGTCAAAGTATTACTTGATAGATTTTGAAGCATCCAACCACACAGTTTCCTCCAAATAATCCTTCACTACTTTGGATCTCTCAGGAGGACCTAGCATTCATATGGGGGATCATTCAAGGATCCCATCAATAGGTAGAGGCTCTATTAAAATACAGTATGGATATTTCAAGAATGTACTCTATGTTCCCTCTCTTATAGAAAATATGTTATATGTTTATCATATGACACATACTGGCTCACCAAATAAAGTTGTATTTGGTATTGACTTAGTGGAGATATCAGATATCACAACTAGGAAGATTATAGCAAAGGGTGTTGCAAACGATGCCTCAAAGGAATATGAATTCTCACACTTTCCACCATACTCATCTCTAGCACAATCTCAACAACCATTCGAAAGGGAAGGTAAAAACTCTCTTTCATATCCATTTGCAAATAATGATATATTGTCTAGAATTTTAGTTTCAGAAGATGAGGAAAAAGATCAACATGATCTTGATATTGAGATTGTACCTCAAGATGATATAGATCCATATCCAGATCTTATTATGAATCATAAGCCTAAATGGGCCCAAAATCTCATTGAAGCAGCTGGGATTGGTGTTGGGAATCCAGATGATAGAAGAAGAATGAGTTCCTAGCATCAGAATGAATATGTTGCACTCTCTAACACAACTTTGCTACCTACAGTGTGGTGCAACAAACTTCCGTAGAGTTGCTACATGATGATAGTGAATGATCCACAGTTTGGACCACTAATGAACAAAATGGATCATTCCATTCCTCCTCCAAAAAGAAGAGACAAAAGAAACACTCAAAAGATCATAAGAATATGGAAATGTTGATGTAATTGTAACTTCAGAATGTATTCACTTATATATTGTACCCCGATGTTTATTCTGGGAAGTGTTTGTAATGTAATTGAGTCATGTCATGCCCCGATGTTCTGATCGAGAGTTTCTATATTGTAAACAAGTCATGTCAAGTCAATGTGGGTAACCCTCCTATTGTTCAAGGGTTAAAGTCCTTGCAGTTCTGGGGCCCTAGGGTTGTTAGACTCACCTAGTGAAGTCGGCCCTAGTGAGTCATTGTCAAGTTGGGAATTAGTATAAATAGAGAGCGAGTCTCTCTATTTAACATACACTCACTCACACTCAGTTGTAGCGCATAGCTGAGGGAGAAGAAGTTGCTAGGGCTAGAAAGAAAGAGGCTACTACTTTCGGGAGATCATCTTACTGTTTTTGGTTTTACTTTTGGTGTTGATTCTATCTCTGAGGAAGTTGCGGGATTTTCTCCATTTATGGTTTCCCTGAGGAAAAACACTGTGTTCGTTGTCTCTTGTGTTTGATTGTTGTGCTTGTTATTCTCTCAGTTAAAGATCCTAATATAATGCTAGCTTAATGTTAAAAATATAACATGGTATCAGAGCTAACCTGAGAGGAAGACACTGTGCAGTTGCGGGAAATAGGGCTTCCTACTTTTTGGATCTCTCTCCACACATTTTCAGAAAAAGAAGGTTGGGCTAACTCTCCTCCCTAGGGCGCATCTTTCTATTGAAGCAGAATTTGATTCTGAGTTTTTTCAGTTTTAGACCCGACACTGCTGCCGAAAATTAGGGCTTTCCACAGAAGTGGAATTTTTGAGTGCGCCCAGGCCTGGATTGAGCTCCTCCTCAAAATCAAAGTTTAGATATCAAGATCAAATCATTTGGTTAGACAGAACTCTGAAAAAGTCAAACGCTAATCTGCTCTTGAACCAGCACTGTAGAAATTCAGCTCCAAGGGCCAGATCCAACATCTTGACCTGGTAAGATATAAATATTTTGTATTTCCATTTGAGGTTCTTAGTTAAGATGTCTCATCATACTAAGATTGATGAAAAGCTTGATGGAGCTGATAACTTCTGAGCCTGGAAGTATAGGATCTCCCTAGTCTTGGAAGAAAATGAGTTGGACTCTTACATCAATGAGGAGGTTCCAGTTCCAGAGGAAGATGAGGCTAAGGCCTTAAATAAGAAGAAGTTGGCTATGGAAAAGAGGATTATTGCTGATTCAATCAAGGATCACCTCATACCACAGGTGTCTTCCCTCAAGACACCTAAAGCTATGTTTGATGCCCTAACCAAGAAGTTTGAAGGGAAGAACATAAACTAGAAGATGACTCTAAGGAACCAGTTGAAGAATGTAAAGATCTAGAATGAGGAGACCATCCATTCATACTTCACAAGGGTCTCCCAGATCAAAGAACAACTTGAAGCAGTAGTAGAGTAAGTAGAGAATGCAGAAATTGTGATGACAACCTTGAATGGTCTCCCTAGGTCATGGGATTCTTTCATCCAAGGAATCTGTGCTAGGAAGAAGGTAATCAAGTTCAGTAGACCGTGGGAATAATTTTCACAAGAAGAATCTCTAATAGAAGCTTGAGAAGAAAAGATGGGAAGTGAAGATCAAGCTCTCACAGTACACTCCAAGAAAGGCAGAAGGGAAAATCATCATCACCAAGGTAAGCAATTTCATTAGAAAAATAATTTTGTAAGAAGGGATCCATCCAAACTCAGATGTTGTACATGTGATGAAAGAGGACACTTTGCTAGAAGTTGTCCCATGAATAAGAGTGGATCCAAGAAGAAGAAGAAATCCAAAAGAAGACATCATGCTCACACTGCTAAGGATGATGCTCCTCCCAGGAAAAAAGTAAAACAAGAAAGTGAAGACTCTTCAAGTGATGAAGAATATGTTTTGATCTCCGCTCTCATGGGAACTGTCACTCATGGAAGCAAAGATTGGATTATTTACAATGGGGATTCCAAACACATGACATGATTCAAGGAATATTTTGAGAAACTATCCAAACATAATTCACCCCATAAGGTGAAAATTAGGGATGACTACTAATATCCCATAAAAGGTAGTGGTGAATCCTCCTACAAGCTAGACTCTGGAAAGTCTATGAAAATGAAGGATGTCTTGTTTGTACCAGGACTAAAGAAGAATATTTTCTCCATATAGGAAATGGATGCAAAAAGCATGAGGGTTGCATTTGTAGATGGCCAAGTCCTCATGTGGCCAAGAGAAAATACTATTGACGATGCAATAGTTATTGGAGAACAAGAAGGAGGATTATACAAATTGGAGGGCCATCCAGAACAAGCTTTGGTCCATGACACAGTAGAGCCAAATGAACTTTGGCATAGAAGGCTTGCACATGTGCACTATAGAGCACTACCGCTTGCAAGCAAAGATGTTGAAGGTATTCCAGAAATTCAATCAAAACATGACGGAGTCTGAAAAGGATGTGCGAAAGGAAAGAACACAAAGAAGACATTTCCAAGTAGTGAAAGTAAAGAAAAAGGAATCTTGGAAATAATTCACTCCGATGTATACGGTACAATGTCATCCAATTCTTTAAGCAGGTATATATACTATGTTTCTTTTATTGATTATTATTCTAGGAAGAACCTCAAGAACCTATAGATCCACCTCAGGAGAAAAATCCTCACAAGAGGAAACCTTCTTGGGTACGAGAAGCTATCCAAGGTGCAAAAAGATATGGGGCTCCAGAAGAGAATTAGAGAGAAAGAAAGAGGACCAGGTCCTACTCCGGGTATGTAGCTTTATTCTATGACTTTATCAATAAAGAACGTTCTAACTATGAAGAAGCGGTAGAACGGAAAGAATGAAAGGATGCCATGATCGAAGAGTATCAATCGATCATGAAGAATGATGTTTGGGATGTTAAACCAGAGGGGAAGTCTGTTGTAACTTCCAAATGGATCTACAAGATCAAGCATGTTGTATATGGTGTCATAGAGAAATATAAAGAAAGATTCATGGCTTGTGGCTTCTCACAAAAAGAAGGAATAGATTATGAAGAAACCTTTGCACCTGTAGCTAGATACACTTCCATCAGATATGTTAACCTGAAAAATCCCTCACTCAGCTCTACATGGCCTACACCAGCCAAGGAAACCCATACACAACCTTTGTAACACCCCATTAGACCCCCACACCCTAAAAAAGGCCTAAGAATGAAGAAAAGGGCTTAAAAACCCCAAAAAGGAGCCTAAATAACACTCCTAGAGGCTAAAGCCTCCAAAAAGGGGCTAAAACCCCTCAAAGGAGCCTAAAACCATAAAAGGAGCTTAATTTATGGCAGAAGGGGCTAAAAGCCCAAAAAAGGGGCTAAAGCCCAGACTAAGGGCTTAAAACCCTAAAACCCCCAAAAAAGCTATAAAAGGAGGGTGGGGGGTCACTCTCAAACAACTCCTCTCTTGCATACTGTTATGCTTCCTGTGGATGCCTTGAGACCTCTTTGCCTCTCAAGCCACCCACATCCCCCTCTCTTCCACTCATCTTCCCCATTGAGCCATAGCTCTTCCATTACTGAGTGAGATAGGGAGGTGCTTCCAGCCAGGGCATGGTGGCCCATTTCACCAAAGGAGAGGTATAGCATCATTTTGTTTATGTATTTAATTTGTTAGTTTAGTTGTTTTCTAACCACCATTTGTTTGCAGGTTTTATTTCTAACATGTTTGCAGGTTTATTGTAGCTTAATAGTTGCTTGTAGGTAGCCAAGGCGAAGCCCTAACCTTGTTTGCAGAGGGGCTCATGGCCATACTCTTTCTTGTTATTTCAATTTCTTTTTGTTCTGCTTTTCTTTCTACATTTTCCACACGCAGGAACCTACCCTTCTGTCCTATAGATAGAAGGGATCCATTCTTGCCCCTGTAGCAAGGAGAAATCCCTACTACAGAACTGACGACCATACCAGGTCGATCGCACAGGATCCCTGGTTCATTTTTTTAAATTTCAAGTTTTTTCAGTTTATGCCCTAGTTTTTAAAATTTCTTGTCAAATATAGCTTAGATCTAGTTTATTTTTAGTTTTTTATTATTTCCGAAGCCTCTACAAGGAAAATCCGAGTCTTTTTTGCCACAGCACAGATTACTGTTGGCCGGATTTGACTTAGGATCAGAAAAACCCCAAATCCGGGGCAGGTCACACTTATCGAGCCTGAACAGGGGATGAGGTCGCTCTTTTAGGTCTCATAGGTGCGACAAGGTCGCCCTTTTCCCCCTAAAAAGTATGACTTCACTTAGAACAACAGACCACTTCTGTCTGTGAAATCTGTATGACCCCCTCGCCTGTTTCTGAAATTTTTTTGCGATCCCCTCGCCGAATTTGACCCAAAACGAGCGGTCTGTCAATTAGTAGTTAATTTTCAGTTTATTAGGGACTGTTAGTGAAACTCAGCCACCTCTATCCAGCACAATAGTTCAATTTCTGTTTCTGTTTTAGTTTACTGTAATTGCATCAACAAACAAAGTGTAAATTCAAAACAAATTGTAATGGCTTAATGAATGTAGCTTAACTAAAATTGACATAACATTAACATTCTTGCTTACCCTTCCTCCTCTACCCAGTCATCACCCTTCGGGGTATTCTGGGATACGATGAAGGGCACAACTCGTATAGTCCTAGGCCCTTCATTGAATATTGTTCTAAACCATTAAAAACAGATGACCTGGAAGGTAGAGGAGGTAGAGAAGGAGGGCTTCACACGTTGCTAAGTGTCCTCCTTATTGACCAACCTTGCATCCAGGAGGTGAACTGTGGATCTACGGATGGGCTTAGTCCCATTGTGTTGATATCCCAACACCTTCTCTCAATTTAAGAAGAATATAGGTGTAAGGTAGTCACCTAGTTAGGCCATCAACATTCAGGGTAAAAACAATTGTATTTGTTTACAACTTTCTGATTATTTACTGCTTGTATTCATAATGATATTGAATCTACCACTATATGATGAATTCATAAACCATTTGTAGCCACCTAATACCAGAAAGACAGAAAAACATATACACCATACCACGTAATCAACCCAACTCAGTTCATGACCCTGAGAAAGCCCTTAAAATTTATCAATTTACACTAAGCTCAAAAAATCTGTAGTATTTGAGGACATAAGTCCCTGATTGCCTTAACTGTGGGATGTACTTGGGCTCTGCCTAGAAACTCATTGTGAGGAGTACCACGGGAACCCCAAAGTAGCTGGCCGCTGAGAGGATTTGTCAAGCGAAATAGGCAGCGAACCCCACCGATTGAGTAGAAATGCCCTTGAGGAAAATTCCAAGCGCTGTCTTCTGGCAGTCGTGGTGGCCGAGTGACAACCTACAACCAATAGGAAGCCATTGAAACTGGGATCCAAACATCATTCCCACCAGTATGATATAATCTAACACAATTGATACCCCATGCTCTTCTTCACGCCTAAGAGGAAAACCACCACCATTCAGTACATTAAACCGACACCTATTCCTTTGATTCAGATTCAGACCCATATTAGTTTGAACCAGACCTTCATATTGCACCATCAATCCCCATGGCTAGTGCGTACCTAGATCCATTTTTTGGCATAGCCATAGCTAGTGGACCCATGTCCACACCACAACTTGTCACTAACAACCCTACAGGTGGCCCTAGCATAGTCATGCAAACTGTCATCAGTCAACTTCCACCACCCATAGTAACCACTTAAGCTATCCCACCTACAACACTTGCAGGCAGTGGACCTTCCACATACACTGCACCTCCTGTCACACAGGGGGGCAATGCCCCATGCACATACACTATCCCTCTTGTCACACATGGGGGAAATTTCCCTTCCATCCACACTTCCCCTCACACCACACTTGTGGGCATTGGCCCATCTACAATGGCATCACCATCACCCCTAGTTATGCAGGTACATTATGCACCTGCAAACCCCACCACCATCCCTCCCCCATATCACATTAACCTGGGGTCAAATCTGCCTTTCATGGATCGTCTTAACTTGCCTGATTTGGCTCAATTGACAAATGACCCCATTCGCCATCAATATTTTTTGCCTCCCATGCCAACTAAGCTTCCATCAGACATTCCCAAGTTTGAAGGCAAGGCAGGGGAATGCCCCAAAAACAACTTCATGACATTCCATCTATGGTGCTCGTCAAACAACATCATAGATGATTCCATTAGGCTGAGGCTATTCCAACACACCCTTACAGGTGCTGTGGCTAAATGGTACATTGAGCTACCGCAGGCCAAGTACCTGGATTTCAATTCCTTAGCTTTCATGTTCCTGCAGTATTTCCAACTCCCTGTCAGATATGACGAAGGGGTGGATATCCTGTTATCCTACCACCAAAGCACTGCGACACACATAACTGGCCACATCTATGAGTGGCGGCGACGTCGTAGTTTGTGCAAAATGCAACTTGATGACAGGATCTTCTTGGATTGGTTCCTCAAGACCTTGCTCCTGCCCATAGCAAAGGACATCACATCCGAACGTCCCCAATCCAAAGAGGAGGCCATACTGAAAGCCCAACAATTTGACTTGATCTATGCCCAGTCTAGATACCTGTACACCGTCATTCTAGATGCTCCCCGTCTAGGTACCTCCTACCGGGATGCACCGGGGGCATCCCATGTTGTAGATGGCATCATAGGATCAGTCTCCCAACAACCACAACACTGTCTGGCACCACCTGTAGCTCCACCACAACCAAGAAACACTACTAATGTTGCTTACCAAAACCAAACTTTGGACTATGCCAGAATGATGTCCCAGTCTAGAGCAACAACTTCCTATGCACAACCTGCGCCACCGCAACAGGCTCAGGCCATGGCTTGGCGAACATAGTAGTACGCGGGGAAAATGGCCACATTTATGGCACCGTATCCCACCCAAATTTATTATGCACCACCAGTGTAAGAAGTTCAATCCCTCGTCCCTGCTCAACCCACTCCGTTGGGACAAGTATTTGCACAACAAAACCGTCCCAACCAGCCTGCCCCCAACAATCAACAAGGGAAAGCTAGAAATAATCGGCCCTAGAACCAATCCAATAACCAACCACAGGGATGCAGTCAACAACCAAACCCTCCCAACAATGTCATGGAAAACCGACCCGCTCAAAACCCCCCACGACAAAATGCACCAAGACGCAATTCCCTGTTGCATACAAACCAACCGTGCACACTCTATGACGTCTATGGGAACTACACATTCGAGTGTCCTCTCATGGGTCGCACTAAGCAGGCCATTCAGAACAAGGCCCAACAGGTCGCCAACGCTACAAACCAAGCCCAACCCAACCCGGCACCACAAGGACCTGCCCCCATGGTGCTTCAAAACCCACTACCAGTCCAAATATTAGTGGCAACCGCACCCCCTCCCCAGGCCAATCAAAATGCTTTAGGGGCACCTCCCATGGCATAAACAGGTGTCCACCACCTGCTAGCCATGACGACTGAAGAGGTTAACCTACAAACCAGACAAAATCAGTACGGTACCACCACCGAACCTGCTGACACATCAGCGGCATCTATGTCCAAAATAGTCAACCTACCTCTTCATTTACCCCCATTCCCCCACCCCCCCATATGATGAGTTTCCAATAACGCCACGGCTAGAGCTGCAGTCATCTATAGCATCGTGGATGATTTGGCCCAAACACCAATGACCATGTCCGCTCTTGAGGTACTCAAAATGTGCCCAATGCAACAGGAAGCCTTACTAGCTGCCCTTTGGGCCATAGACCCCTCCGACTTCAAGTTGATCACATTCAACATGGAGAATGGAGAACCACACATGCCATCCACCATTGCCTTCCAAATCCCAGTGTCTATCCAAAATTTGGTTGTGCACCGGTGCATAGTAGATGAGGGGACATCTACGTGTGTTATGTCTACCCTAGTCTGGAAGAAACTTGGATCACCAATTCTGCGACCATCCTTCACAACTCTACGGGATTATGATGGCCATCCGACTAAAGCCCAGGGAATCCTCCCCGATGTCCACATCACATTAGCCGAAAAGACAGTTCTGATTGACATAGAAGTTGTCAACGCTCAACTGGACTATAACCTTCTCCTCGGAATAAGTTATATGTACACCATGAGAGCAGTCGCATCAACTGTCTTCCGTCTCATGATGTTTCCCCACGAAGGGAATATTGTGATGGTTGATCAACTCACTTATCACGATCCGCAAGGGTTAATGACACCCGCAAAATTTATCCCTACCATCACCACCATTAAACCACAAGGGACGACCACACACGCCAATTTTGTCCTTGCAATCAACACCACGGTTGACAACACACTAGCTCCCCATTGTTGAATGTGTGTCATGGGTTGTTTGCGAATACCACCATGACAGCTCATTTCCCCTTAGTGTCACCACCATTGACACAAAATGTGACTAAGGACTTGTGCATGCTCTCATCCAGCATTGTTGCACCCAAATAATAATCGCAGTTGCAGCCCCAACCGCAACCATAACACCGTCTACAGCCGCAACATCATCCGTAGCTGCAACATTACGCATAGGCGTAACCACAAACTCACCCCCACATACAACCAGCAGGAAGTTATCTGGGCTCCTCACTAGTCCATACAATTCCCTTCCTCTTTCCCCCGCCTGGTGTCATGAGCAAGCCAGTAATGACCACCCTCTACTTGCCCAACTTTACATTGGAATTCCTGTGTGATATCTTGATCCACCAGCTCAACCATCAACGCCCTAGATAGTCTTAACACCTATGCATCCCATTGCAGTCGAGTCCCATCCTCCACCCGGTCTGCAAAATCAACCACCACACCCGTACCTGCACTGCCCCACTCGAAAAGGGACAGGGGAAAGAACGCCAAAGCCACTGCAAAACCTCGGCAGATCTCACCTTGCACCGTCTGTGAACAACATGGCCGTCCAACTTAGAATTTCCCTAAAATTCCAATGATCTATGTGCATATGGATGCCATGGACACATTTGAAAACCTCCCCATGGTTGAACTTCCAACCGCGCCAATAGTCAGAAACAAGTCATTGAGAACAAACCATTCACTACTACATTTTGATCCAAAATCCGACGGTTACTTCCGACAGCGCGTGGATTTTTTCTTTTAAACCTACCAAAAATCAGAAAGTTAATTTTTTTTTTTTTAAATTTTGGTCATAAGCGCCGCTTAAGCGACGGCTAGGCTCATAAGCGTCGCTTAAGCGACAGCTAGCCTAGAAAGCGTCGCTTAAGCGACGGCGCATACATTGATCAATTATTAAATGAGGAAACCCATATTTAAAAAACATCAAGATTATTGTGATTCAAGAAACCTAATTAAAGAAATCTTCAAATGATGCAAAAAGAGGATGAAAGTATGAAATAAATCTCTAGAGTTCAAAGTAATATAATTTTGATAGTAAGTATATCTGTATCGTTATTCTTAAAAGTATATTGGATGAATGCACTGATGTGTTTTTTTTTAGGAGTTGGGGATATTTCTTTATTGTCTTATGAAAGGAATTTGTGAGTTATATAGGATCTACTCATGAGGTAATGCTAAACAATGAAAAGAGGCTATAGATGTCATAATAAGAGTCTCAAATTCATATGGAGGAGTTACATAAAGATGAAATTGGGAATTTATTTGATAACTTTAGTTCACTAAGTTACCAATTAGACATAAAGAATATTGAAAAGAAACAACATGAAAATAAATTACCTTTTTCCATACACTGTTCCAAGTATAGAAATAAGGATCATTTACAAGAGTGCCCTCTTAACAATGTGGAAACTTGTGCTATCTATGAGTGTAATCATGGAACTGATCAATGTCCTTTATTGCCAAAACTAAAATGTATGTACCATTGCACTCATGGAGTAACAAAGAAACACCTCCACATGACATAAAAAATACCATGGAAACCATGATGAGTAGGCATGATAAAAGATCCATCCTAGTACAATGCTTCTTTCTCTACGTAGTATTCCTGCCAAAATTGGTACCCACTTATGCCATGGAAATAGTTCTCCCTTGAGGTCCAAACAGAACCTTGGAAATAGATTCATCTCTCCTTATGGTAATTTTCAATATAGTAGATATGCACCCAAACCTCAATACAGTTATCAACAACTCTATCCACCATCAAACAAACCTCCTCAAATTATTACCCACCCCATGCCGAGCCCCAAAAATAAAGTAGATTGACCTTATTAAACCATTGAGGCAGCCAACTTCCCTATCATTTTTCCAACGTACTTTATTTCCCCTATTGATCTTAATGATATTCACCTAAAATAAAGGAAAGTGATGAAAAAATAAGAGCCTTGCCTCATTCAGAAACAAGATGAGGAGGAGGAACCTCTAGAGATAAAAGGTCAAATTGATAAATCTTCCCCAAAAATTCAAGGAATCATTGTAAAAAATTCAAATCATTATCAAGTACCCAATCTTGTTTCAACTCCCCCATACTCTAAGAGATTGAGAATAAAAGTACCTTCATAGAACCTGAATTTGAATTTTCAAGGGAAGTGAGAAATGTATGCATTAAGATCCCTTTGTTTCAATAAAATAAATGTGTTCCAATCTATGCAAACCTTGTTTGAGAGTTATGTCTAAGAAAACCTGTGGGAAAATGAGAAGACCCCCAAACTGTTTAATTAATTGGAAAATTAGTTGACTTGATGGTAGGAATGATTTACATGACCAAATATGTGGATCCATATTAACAATACTTCAATCCAAAAAATATTGTTAACCTAAGATATGCCATTAATGTAGTGACAAAGGAAACTAATGAAATCCATGAATTACCTAGTTAACACCCAGCTCTTGAAGTTATTCATCTAGTTTCAAAGCAAATTCTTCACATTGCGAATGCATCCAATTTACCATTCAACCAACCAAGGGAGTGGACATGTGTTTTCAAGGGATTTTCGTCGGTCATAATTCTATGTGCAAATTAATATTTGGTAACCTATGATGTCATTCACATTAAGAAATTGAATATAATATGCCAGGCTTATTCCTGGCTTCGTTTTGGCTACCCTTGGAAGAGAAATTTCTCTGCAATACTCTGCCTGAATCTTAAATCATTTTTCACGAGTTCTGGCTGTGGCGCCTCCTCGGACAAGTCCGTGAGCTCAGAGTTCAGGATTTACAGTGCATTATTGCATACATTATCTACATACATGGAATCTGAACGGTAGCAAAAGTAGGCATGGTTGGAATGGATGTGGATTTGTATGACTGATCCGAAACCCACTTCAGATATTGAGGGCTAAATTGGTTGCGTACACAAGGGATCCATTGAGGATCTAGCAGAATCTATGCGGTCCGAAGGTTGCTTTTTTGTAACATAAACTGCAAGAGAGTTATTTGGGAGCAAACAGAGATGATAACTCGTTCAAACCTCGCAGAACAACTGAGGGACTATCAGATTCGGTCCCAGCACAAGTGGGCGCCTCTAACTTTCTTCTCATCAACGACCCAAATCACATCTGGGTATGTCAGATCCAACTTTCTCAGGTCTGGTTCAATTCAATGGAAAATCATGGATTTTACATGGTGTTTTCCTATTATCAATGCACAATATTAGTGCTAATTTTGTAGTAGTCAACCATGTCAAAATGTCAAATCTATGCATATGCTTTCCTATTGGGTTGTGTGGTATGTACAATTTTTAGGGTTGATTATGGATTTGTTTTGATACTGAACCGTGTCAGAAATAGTAACCCAATGCATTATTGACCGAATCCATATGTGGGAATCCACAGAGTTTATTTGTTGGTATTGCGATTTGCTGGATATGTTATGTTTTAGATGAAATGAGCGTAACATGATGGATTACCAGATGGTGGGATTACCTACTGCAAATTCAAATTAAATTTATAGTTTTGTTTTTAGATTTTGAGAAGAACCGAGGGATCAAATGTAACTCTATCCTTATTAAGCAACCACATTCTCACCGTGGCTAAGAAATCCTCATTGGGAAAAAAATTAGTGAAAAGCCCCTGAAGGAAGTCACCGAGATTGGGAGCTAGGGCGTCGTGATAAAATATAGTCACTTTCATGGCTATAGGGAATAAAACCTTGGTATCTAGGATGGCAATGGCTACCGTGATGTTGAGGGGTAACAGTTTATGTTTGAAGAATGAAACCCCTTTGTTAGTCACATTCCAAACTCCTTGGAAAATGTTTAGCTGAGCAGTTGGGAATTTTTACCTTCCACAATAGGCAAGATGCATCTTTTCCATTTTGTGACCATTGGTCTCTGTTTTTTTTGCTTTGTATGTGAGCACACGCACATATGTGAGTTATATATATATTTTAGAGAAGAGAGAGATATCTGTTTTAGAGAGAGAGAGATCTGTTTGGTTTGCTTCCTTTATCCTCAAGATCAGAGTCATTGTCAGATGGCTGAAGATGATCCCTCTCATCTGAGAGAGGCAAGAATGGATCAACGCCGCTAGCCCCCCTCAATGATGTAGTGCTGGAAGAAACATATTTTCGAGGCTTCAAGCAGAGGCAGCTTGTCCCTCTTACCCCTCCTGCTCCACAATCAAAAAAGAAATGGCTTAAACGAGAGTAAACAACTCTATGACCCCTGTGGCACACCCTGGCACAAATAGAACAGCACCCTTTAGAAACAGTCAGATCGCAAGTGTAGCAGAAATAATGACCTGTCAAAATAGCCTGTCAAACTTTATGGTCTTTGTATATTGTTTGAAGCTGAGAGAGTATATCTAGAATGATATTTGCCAGCTATGATAGCTCCCCTATAATTACAATGCCATGCCAATCTAATTACAAGATAAGAAACATTGAAACAAAATACCTTTTGAACACCACTTTGAAAATTTTGATGAAGACTCCTTG
>LPNX011182901.1:312153-365934 GCA_001517045.1 Pseudotsuga menziesii
CTAATCACTTACTATCCTGACAAAACACTACCTTTTTCTTGTACATTCGTTTAAGGACAGCAAAATCTATGTTCTCATAGCGAGAGAGACCCAATGTTTCATAATAATCTGAGCTACCTTTTATTCGTAGCACCTCATGTTCATGCAAAGGATTAAACCAAGCCATCCACCACGAACTTTAGCACAATACATGGAGTATACAATTGTGATCAGAATTGGCAACTGTGCATGGTTCAGTGTGAATAGACAATACCCATGATTTTTTCAAATGCATTTGAAGAATGAAAATCCATGAGAAGAACTTTCAAATGAAATAGGGATGGAAGACTTGCACAAACTTCTTGGATATTTTGACCCTGTGGATGTCCTTATAATAAGAATGCAAGCTACAAGAACAAGAGCATCATCAGTATAAGCAAACCTCCCATCCTCTATAGAATGCTGCTGCTGCTTCCTGTATCTTTCCTTAATTCCAATTCCCTTAATATAGTTGCTGCTTCCTATATCTGACCCTCAACTTCCTCTATTTCTAGACGAATGTGATAGGGAATTTCCCTACTAAAGGACTCCTCCGAGTAGGTGTTTCTCCTACCTCTTCTGCCTCTTCTACATCGAGCTCTCTATCTTGGAGCCATTGCTACAGAGTTTACCACAGCGGCTTGACCATTATTTTTACCAGTGCTCTCTTCTTTAGAACACAGCAAATGCGCCTCAGGGTTTCGACCTTTTCCTTCTGTCTGAAGACCCAACACATTCACCATATAGCTTTGCCAAGACCAGAGCTTTCTATCCTCTTGCGGAGTTCCGCAGACAATAGTGGCGAGCCACATTGCTTGGAAATTAAACTGTGACCCCAGAATGAATGCCCTGTACTTCTTGTCAACCTATGATTAGAGAGCCATAACTTCGGCCGCTTCCAAACAACTGTGTTCACTCGAGCCAGACTGCCAAGGGATTCCTTTCTAGATGCTGGTGAAACTCTACTAGGGTTTGGGGCAGGAGTAGTGTGGGTGAGAGGGTGATAGTTGTCTCTCCTCTTCACTTATTATTTATATGGATATATCTATCAGTGTGATAGGTGAAGGAATATTATTTATATGGAGATATCTATCAGTGTACAACTGCATTAAAGGTATTTTATATTAAGATTTATTTGTATGCAAACATATTATTGTTTTCTTAATTTTTCCTGCTATGCATATTGGTAATTTCATTAACTATAATATACATGGCTTAATAGAAGTTTCAGTTTCTTATACTAGAAATCATCTAATCAGAGTTGGTTGCAAGATTGTATTGATTAGAACTTAGAAGTGATATGTATAGCATGTCAGATGACATGCAGCGTCCATTTATTGATGATAAATTGGCTTTCTTCATACAATTATGTTGTCACCTGATTTTGTTTTTTAATTATTTTTTAGTATATATCATTGATGCTACCAAATTGCTGTTTTCTACAAATTTGGGTGAAGATTATAGCCCTTCCTAGTGTGTCAATCTTATTTTATATTTTGCTTTGTAAATTTGAGAATAAACAAAGCAAGTCACGATGGTTATATATTTTTTGTATTTTTTAATATTGCATTTTTTTCCCTAAAATTTTCTGGGCCAAGTTTCCTTGCTGTAATGGTTTTGGAAACCCATACCTATTTCCAAGATTCACTCAGCTTAGTTTAAAATACATGTATCTTTTATTTGGAACATCTTCTCCATAGAATTTGAGCTCAATCTCTCATACTTTTCTTTTTGTCTCCTTTCAGAGGGAACTGGTTGAGAAGTTGCTCCAAGAATCCTCCCAATCCCATGCCATAATTTGTGATAACCTAAAGAAGGCGTATTCAGGAAATGATGGTAACTCTGAGAAGTATGCAGTTCGTGGTTTGTCACTTGCTGTGCCATGATGAGAGTGTTTTGGTATGCTTGGACCCAATGGTGCTGGGAAAACCACCTCTATAAACATGGTAAGGACATCTTAATTATTCTGCATCTTAAAACTTTTTAAATTTTCATGTCCCACATACTCTTTGATTGTCACTCCACAGTCATCTTCTATGCATTCATTTTGTAAGGATGTGTACTATCAAACATACAAAGTTCTTTTTCTTCCAATGGTATCTGATGTTCACTAATGTATTTTATTTCTGATCTACCATATGTTTCAAAACTCATTGATTCATGGTTCCTCTAATGGTTTGTACATGAACTTCAGTATTTTGTTATAGTCATTGAGTTGCAGTTTGCTCTCTTAAAATTGAAGACCTTAACACACTTTGTTCTGAAGATTTGACAAGAACTCTAGTGTTTACAAGGTCATTGTAAACATTCTCTTTCAAAAATCTAGTTGGCTAGGCATATTTTTATTCTGAAATTTTAAGAGTAATGTTATTTAGGCCATTTGGTATCCATTGTAATTTGTCATTTCTTTAAGGTCATCAAGGTCATCTGGTAATTATATCATTATAGGCTTTTTACAGCCATCTATTCAGGTAGGTTATTTCTGTTGCTATTTCTCAGTAGTTTATTTTTCTGGAAAATTATGTCGGTTTGGCATACTGTCTCCTGAGTCCTTTTCACCTTCTAAATTATTGGTTATATAGAGTTTAGAGGTATGAATTATGAAACTTGGAAATGTGAACAATAGAATTGTTAAACTAACATTTTCTCAATGTTCAGAGAAAATATTATTGATGGATACCTATCCAAGTAAAGACTATTTATAAGTTTATTGATTCCATAATTTGTCAGATGATTCAAATGAACTGGTTCAGCTTACACCCCCATATAAAGTATTATTTGGAGATATGAAAGAAAACCTTTATGTAAGGAAGTGCCACAGAAACATTAAGAGGCTTTAATAATCATATCACAAGCCATGCATTGGACAAGAGATTGAAATTGAAATTTGTATGTAAGGTCCCTATCCCAAATGAGCTAAAGCTTTTCACAACTGACTTGTACTTGGTTATGGATCCTCTTCAAGTACCCTTGTGTATGAACTGCTATGATTAATTTTGTTCCGATTGTGGGTGAAATATGGTAGAAGACTTTTGTCAAACACTTGCAAACATATTGGTGTACTCACTCTTTGCACCTCAACTTCAACTATTGGGTTGTCTAGTACATTTCTGAGTGTATTTGCTTATGTTTTCAGGATGCTTGGAACTGTTTGTCTCATCATACATTCATAGTGCCCTTATATTCTCATTGCTAGGATAGCACATGAAACAACACAAATTGACAAGATAAAAAGGAATAAATCAACAAAGATTACAGACTAATAAAATGTATTTAAAACATTGTTTACATTCCTGAATGTGCCAAGTAGCTTCATAGTGTGTCAATCTTATTTTATATTTTGCTTTGTAAATTTGAGAATAAACAGAGCAAGTCATGATGGTTATATATTTTTGGAGTTTTCTCTCTTTCTTGTTCTTCAGGGATAATCTTGATGTCTTATTTTACCTACTACTGCTAACAGGACAGAACTTTGAGGAGTCAATAGTGATCCAAAAACTACCATGGTATCCACTGCCAATGGCCAAATTCACTTTGTGGTGGTGCCTCTAATGGCAACTGTAGCCTAATGGACTAATTCGGATATACATATACCATGAACCTTGCATAAATGAATCTTCTATGCATTCCGAGAACCTAAGACTAACATTTGGGCTAAACTTCTAGGTCTTAGCACAGGGATGAGGGAGTCTCTCAACCAAGGCATTAAGAAATTATTTTTGATGGTGATTTCAGGCCATGGATAACTTGTAAAAACTTAGCTGTATGTTGTGGTTGGATCTAGTTTTAACAAATGTTTGGGAGTGTAAATTTTATGTTTGAGAGAGAATGCCAATCAAGTTGCGGATTGTCTATAGGCTAACAGAGCCTCTCATTGGTTCCCACCATTCACCTGACTTATTTTATATTGCTTTTCACTGTCTTATGTTTATTTCCCCATTGCCCTTGTTTGGCTCTGCCTTGTCCCTCCTACCCTTCTTTGTCATGTGTTTTCTCCCCATTCTGTGGTACCCTGCTATATGTCCATCATTATTCTCTAGAGAATCAATCTCGATGTTGAGGCCAGCCTTGGATGAGTCTTCAAGAAGTCAAGGTGGTCCATTGTACAGCAGACAGTAGTTTTTGCTTGAACCTCACTCAATGGATTCATTGATCAACAGGGTGGATCTGAATTGATACCCTTGGCCTTGATTAGGTGCTTTAAAAAAAGATTGTCAGATGAGTGTATACCTGATACCATCAAACAAATTAGGACCCACATTGGAGAGAGAGATGAGGCTGAGAACTGGTTTAAGTAGGAAATGTGCAGTGCCTTGTACCAATTGGGGTTGACATTGGAATTGAGAGCATCATTGATTCATGGTAAAATGATGGATAATTCAAAATGAAAGTGCTTATCAATCTGGAACTTATTATGGACAATTTTCCCAGCTATCAGCAACTCCTGTATCAAGTTCTGCTACGGCTACCACCTCAGCTCCATTTGCATTTGGGAATTCTGCAAACATGCCTTCTCTTTCTAGTTCACTGCCATCAGCATCTTTATTTTCAAGTAGTACTTTATGTGGGAACACAATCCCTTCTCTGTTTGGGTCAACTCTGTCTGCTTCAGCTTCTAGTGCTTCAGGTAGCTTTTTTGGATTAACTGCACCCAGTTCATCAGGCTCCTTCAGTGTACCTTCTTTTGTCCTCAGCAATAGTAGCACATCTCAATTTGCTTTTACTAGTACTCCTGCATCTGGGTCTGGCACCACAACTACATTTGGTGCTGCCAGTAGTCCTTTGGTAGGTTCTACTGGTACCTCTAGCTTCTCTTCTAGCAGTAGTACTTCATTTGGATTGGGCAGCAGCTCTCAGTTTGGTTCAAACACCTCTCCTTCATTTGGGTTGAGCACAACTCCACAATTTGGTTCCAGCACCTCTCCTTCATTTGGGTTGAGCACCACTCCGCATTTTAATTCTAGTACATCTCCCTCGTTTGGTATAACCGAGTGGTAAATTTGAGGAAGGAACTGGTGGCGTTATGAGGTAGTAAGTCAGGCGGGAAAACAAAGGCAAGCAAGCAGACAGCCAGGAAGGAAGGCAGTAAGAAATGCAGGCATGCAGGCAAGCCAGATAAACAGGCTGACAGGCCCGGACTTTCTTTCTAACGAATCCTTACTTTATTTATATATGTAATTACACTACTTATGTGTCCTACGGAGCCTGGAATAAGAAAAGAGTGAACAGGTCGAAAATCTAAAAAAAAGGAGCAGGCACGAGGATGCCGAACCACATACATTGCCGAAGACAGGAAGAACAGCCCAAGGCTCACTAGAGAATGCCCTGATGAAGCCTAGAGACTTGAGATTGCCTTACCATCTGCCCTGCTCACTTGCGAACTTGCATTATTGGAGATCCACTAGACGTATTGTACCAATTGCTTTAATGTAAACGATCACTTGACAAATGATCAGATCCGACATTATCCCTTGTGCTTGTGGTGTCACACTTTTTTATTTTGTTTTAAAGAGCCATATTTGGACATAAAGAATTTATTAATAGCAAAATTTCTGAATTTGTTGAACTTGTTGGTTCCAATGTGATTTTAAAAACATTAGCAGCATGCAAATTGACGGCTATAACACAGCTGGTTCACCATGGCATGCTCTATGTACCAATAGGATATACTTTTGGAGCTGGAATGTTTGAGATGGAACAAGTAAAAGGCGCCAGTCCATATGGTTCTTGAAATTTTGCTGTTGATGGTTCACACCAGCCAAGCAAACTAGATTTGGAGCAAGCTTTTCATCAGTGAAAATACTTGCTGGCATTACAGAGAAACTAAAGGGGGAATCCTGATGAAAATACCATTGTTCCTTCATCATTGCTTCAACAACTATTTTCTAATTAAGTGCCCATTTAGCTTAATTCATATTTCCAGTGTTCAGTTCATAGGCTATAAACTATTGGGGTTGCTTCACAACAGTTCATATAGCATATAGCATAGTGAAATGGCTCTAGATTATGTTGTACAATTCTGAATGGTTTTTTAATTTGCTCTAGATCAATGTTAATATGTCACCTGTTTGTAGTTTGAATGACTGGCTGGGAAATGCTACGATTATTATCCAATTGATACTGGAACAGTAATAGATGGGCAGTGTCTTTTTCTTGTACTTATTACTTGCTTAGGAGTTTTATGTTTGCTAGGTCATTTGTATGAATAATGAACTTTTTTCTGTCTGCTCTTTATGTTGGTTTGTAGAAGGACTTGTACATTTTCACTTTGTCCCATCCCCAACTTGTCCCCAAGTCCCCTGGGACATGGGAACTATGGGGACAGCCTACAGGTACCCAAGGTTTAGGGACATGTCCCTGGGTAAATGTGGATGTGAAGCAGCTTTTTTATATTCTTATGGCTGAATCAGGAGTTGTTCACTTCTTCTCTATATGGAATTTATATAACTAAAAAATATGAATATATATTTGTGTCAAGCTGAATCGCTATGGGTTATGTTTAAATGACCAGATGCAAATGTACAATAGTTTCATAATGAATGAACTGTAACTTTAGCAGTCCTTTGTAGCCTTGCGAAATATACTTTGCTTAAAAGTAGGATGTGTGATTCGATCAATAGTTCGGTCAGACTTTGCAATATCGTTGGAATTTTTTTGCATGTGCTAATGGTACTGCTTTTGTTGTTCAGAGTTTGTAAGTGTTGTCACCAAACTTGTGCATAGCTCTTATACATGTGATATTTTTCTGTTTCAATAGAAGTTTCTTGTTTTATCTGTTGGATTATTTGCTAAATGACAGTTGTTTCCTTGTGTCTTGTAAATGAAAATTAAATCTTTATTTTGCATTTATGTTCATGCAGTGCCCATATATGGACTTGCAACTTCAATGTGAATGATATAGATGATCCACACACTCTTCCCAATGCTGATATTATTGCAGGACCAATTCTTTTTGGTTGTCATTGTTCCAAATACTAGAATTCTCAATGCCATTATTTTTGTTATACAAGATAAAGTTTGATGTGATGATACTCCCCCTTTGCCAAGCCTCTTTTCCACAAGAACCATAGCCTAGAACCATAAATTCATAGCCTGGATCTTAGCCTAGAACCATAACTTCATCATTGAAATATCATAAACAATATTTTTTTTTTTAAAAACACACATAACCGTCGCTTAAGCGACGCCTCTTGCTGTCGATTTTCTGACGCTTAAGCGACGGCACTGCATGTCACTTATCCGACACTTGCAGTTGATATCCGTCGCTTCACCGACGGCATAAAGGATACTTTTTTTTAAAATTCTGCCTAGCCGTCGCTTATCCGACGGCCCTTCTGTCGCTTAACCGACGGAAAGAAGGTTATTTTTTCAAAAAATTTCACTACCGTCGAAGATATTCTGTCGCTTAACCGACGCTTTAAATTTAACCGACAGTTAGTAAAGTGTCACTTAACCGACGGTTATTTAAGTGTCGGATAGCCGACGACAAGTTTCCGACGCTTAAAAAAAAATCAAAGTGTCGTACATGCGATAGGGAAGTGTCGAAAATCCGACATGATGGCCGTCAGATTTTTGGTCAAAATGTCGTAGTGATTCTTACGCCCTCTGCATTTTTTATGGACACTATTCTCACCATTTCCAAGAATTTCCTAAATTTTGAATGGCTTTAGTCAACCTCTGTCAACATTCCCTTGAATTTGAGATCACCCTCATTGAAGAAGTTCACCCCCCACCTCCTTCTTCAGACACCATGTCCATCTACATGGTGTCCATTTCTGTAGACCCTTGTCTCCACCACCACCAATGGTCCATCAGACCTGTCTCTTTCATTATTTCCACAACCGCAGCTCCATCTACAGCTGTAACCTCAATCACAACCTCAACCTTAGTTACCAGGGAAACATTGGGGTTCATTCTCGATCAACACGATCCTTTTCCTTTTCCTTTTCCTTTTCCCTTTCCTTGTCCTACCGTCTGAGATCGTGAGTAAGTCTGTCTTGGAAACCCACAATCTACATGATTTCACACTGGGAGATCCTTTGCAGTACCTTAAACCACCTGCCCTACCTCTGAGGCCCCAGGATGTGTTGACTCATGTCCAGCCAATTGATATTATGTTGCACCTACCTCAAGGTCCATCAAAGACTCCTCTCGTCTCCAGGTCCATCAAAGGCTCCTCTCGGTCGACTCTTGAAGAAGCCGCGTAATGGGCTCCACCTCAATAGATCCTATTCCTGATATAACCACTATGAGTCCTTTATAGCGTAGTTTTTTCCCTTTTTTTGTTTTGCAATGTTTTTACTACAAATCAAAGACCCCCATTTGGGGGCAGCACCATTAGCTGCTAATCCAGAGTCACCCAGAGCTTGTTCGAGACACTTCTCACACCTCTGAACTCAAATTTACGCCCTCTATCTCCTTATGAGACCATCATCTCATGTTTAACAAATAAATTTCGAGACCATTTCCCACAAGTCACCTCGATTTACGAGCCACAGCATGGCAATGCAAGTGTCTAAGGACCTATACTTGATTCACTATTGCCTCCTGCTACTCATGCGGGTTTTCAGGCCACCGCCTATTAAGGGTTACCATTTTTCTTTTTTGTTTTGTATTTTTAACACATAGTTTCCTTCTCCATCCACCGCACCTTACGCAGGTCTTTGGACCATTGTCCACAAAATTATTTATTTTTCTTGCATGTATTCGACATATAAGTGCCCCCGGACTTGCACTCACGTTGCATGTAGTCAAGTCCATCCACCATAAATCAAACACAGCTCTCTTGACCTCTGTCCGAGAGCCACCTCAAGTTGCATGCCTCTGCTACATCAAATCGTGAGCCTCTGCAGCAATCTATCATGCGCCTGTATTGGTATGTTTAAGAGCCTTCTGCTCTGTCCATACTGCATGGATGACCTTTGGACCACTGTCCACCATCTCGACACGGAGCACCACTTGTGCCACCACAATTGGTTGACCATACTGGAGTTTTGTTTAAGCTCTTTTCTGACTCCTAAAAACAATGAAAATATAGCCGAGTGTAGTTGCTTCCTTTCCCGCTCGCTAAAGTATAGGAAAGGGTGTCTACATCGTCTCATTTACCTCCTTTTGCAGACTATGTAGACCATCAAATGAAATGGACCACCTTGGCGTATTCAAGCCAAGACCATTCCCCTCTGCATACTTTTATGGTTTCTCGAGCAGAGGGGCTGCACTTTATGAAAAATCTCACCACGGGTTGTTGTTAAGCTCTTTTCTAGCCTTCTCATTAAGAAAATATTGTTGAGCAAACTTGGTTTCTTTCATTCTTGTAAAAGTATTTTAATGGCCATCCAGTCTATACAGGTTTAACCTTTTCTAGCCTGATTGGACTACCAACAGTAAAGAAGTCTCTCATCCCCTATAGGATGGGCGAGCTCTCTTATGTATACTTTTATCCTTTTTTTGGCATAGGAGACTACCAATGAAAAAGATCCCCCACTGGAGTCTTCTTCATGCTTTCAGACTCTCTAAAATTGAAAGCACCATCATGCATTTACTTTATCGGGCTCGCCAAAAATCCATGAGATCGTACCATAACGGTGTCCCTAGACACCACCCCACAGAAAATAGTTTGGCAGCATTCCCCCATTGGGTCGCCTTTGTTCAGAGTACTCTGTAATGTGTCTTCCTTGGATCCAGTCAATATCAAAAGTGTCTACCTCCTCCAAGTATTTCCCATCTGCAGTGACATTCCCGGTATTACAACTATGATCCCATTCCCATGAGTCAAGTTTCATGTGCTGCCTGGTCCGCCCTGCCATCATACTCTGAACAATGGAATTTTGAGTCTACCACACTCCCCCTCCCCCTGTTAAATTCTTTCCCTCCCTCCCCCCCCCATTTCAGTGGGTCAGTTCGCAGATTGTCTCGCACCTTTCGGTTATTTCCCTTGCGCTCCTGGTCAAGGAAACACCATTTCCTTGACTAGGGGTAGGTCTCCCTTTCTCGACAACAACACACATATTCCAGAGGATAGACCTAGAGGTCCCTGTACCTTGGTTTCATTAACATCATTTCTGAGTTCCTTAGACCACTTGAGAGGAGTCCTTAGTGCCTCTCGGGATGGTTGTTTCTCATGTGCTTGACTTCAACTACATCATCGCACTGTTGAGATTCATATAGGGTTTGGTCCATGTAGTATTTGGTCGAAGACCCCAGATTTCACCTGACTCTAGCACATTGATGAGTCTATTCGAGGGACCTAAAAAGGTTATGTCCCTTGTGATTTTCGGGTTGCTTTGGAGACAATATTCAGAAGCCCCACCAGTGCTTCTATATAGATTTATGATTGATGCAACATACTTGTACCACAGAGACTCTGACTCTCAATCAGCGAGTCCATATAGTTATGTACCGTCCCAGATCCAGCAGGCCACCAGTCAAGAAGATATAGAATTCCATGAGAATGCCATGGGTCCAATGTACCAGTTCTTTAGATCAGTATTCTATTTAGCCTTACATTGAGGCAACCACTATGTACCATCAGTTGTATATGATCGGCTCTTGTATTTTAGAGCATAAATCAAATTATTCTTTTGACATTGTCATGAGCATGGGGATTCCCACCTCGTCCATATACATGTCACACATTATTTGTATCTCACCCATTGATGGGAACCATATTAATACAAAAACCAAAAGCCACCATGCCCCAACCCCGGAAGCACCACCTCTACGCAGCAAATCCTATGATGTCCATCGGCCATACGATGAGCTCCTACTCTCACACATCAAGGGGAAATCCATTAACCTAAAAAATACCTCACTCAGCTCTACATGGCCTACACCAGCCAAGGACACCCATACACGACCTTCGTAACACCCCATTAGACCCCCACACCCTAAAAAAGGCCTAAGAATGAAGAAAAGGGCTTAAAAACCCCAAAAAGTTGCCTAAATAACTCTCCTATGGGCTAAAGCCTCCAAAAAGGGGCTAAAACCCCTCGAAGGAGCCTAAAACCCTAAAAGGAGCTTAAGTTAGGGTGGAAGGGGCTAAAATCCCCAAAAAGGGGCTAAAGCCCGGACCAAGGGCTTAAAACCCTAAAACCCCAAAAAAAGCTATAAAAGGAGGGTGGGGGGTCACCCTCAAACAAATCCTCTCTTGCATACTATTATGCTACCTATGGATGCCTTGAGACCTCTTTGCCTCTCAAGCCACCCACATCCCCCTCTCTTCCACTCATCTTCCCCATTGAGCCATAGCTCTTCCATTGCTGAGTGAGATAGGGAGGTGCTTCCAGCCAGGGCATGGTGGCCCTTTTCACCAAAGGAGAGGTATAGCATCATTTTGTTTATGTATTTACTTTGTTATTTTAGTTGTTTTCTAGCCACCATTTGTTTGTAGTTTTTATTTCTAACATGTTTGCAGGTTTATTATAGCTTAATAGTTGCTTGCAGGTAACCAAGGCGAAGCCCTAACCTTGTTTGCAGAGGGGCTCACGACCATACTCTTTCTTGTTCTTTTCTTTCTTTTTGTTCTATTTTCTTTCTGCATTTTCCACATGCAGGAACCTACCCTTCTGTCCTATAGACAGAAGGGAGCCATTCCTGCCCCTATAGCAAGGAGAAATCCCTGCTACAAGATCAGTACTTTCTCTAGCTGCAGTGATGAAATGGAAGATACACCAAATGGATGTCAAGACTGATTTCTTGAATGGTGTAGTGGAAGAGGAAGTGTATGTGGAGCATCCACTTCGTTTTGAGACACATGATAGGGATTCTCATGTGTGTAGATTGAAGAAAGCCCTGTATGGTTTGAAATCGGCACCCAGGACATGGTACGGAAGAATTGATGGCTTTCTATCCAGTCTGGGCTTGACCAAAAGTAAAGCAGATTCCAACCTTTAATACAAGGTTGAATATGGAAACCCAGTGATACTCCTACTGTATGTAGATGATCTATTTGTAATAGGTATGGATGGGTTGATTGTTAGTACAAAGAGAAAGCTTGCTGCCGAGTTCAAAATGAAGGACTTGGGTATGATGCACTATTTTCTAGGCATGGAGGTGTGGCAGAATGCGAATGGAATCTCCCTTGGAAAAGGGAAGTATGCAGTAGAGATCCTGAAGAGGTTCAAGGTGATGGACTGCAAGGCCATCACCACACCTATGGCATCGAACTTGAAGCTATTGAGTGATGCTTCATCATAAGCGGTTGATGCTATGATGTATTGTCAGATGATTAGGTCCTTGATGTACTTGACGAATACAAGACCAAATAATTTCTTTGCTGTGAACACCTTGAGCCAGTTCCTGATAGATCTGAGACATGTTCACTTGATTGCTGTAAAGCATATTCTAAGGTATCTGAGGGGTATAGTTGATTATGGGCTCAAGTATGATGAGAATCAGAAGATTAACCTGGAGGGTTATGTTGATTCATATTGAGTAGGTAGTACCATCGATAGGAAGAGCACTTCAGGGTGTTGCTTCAGTATGGGATCAGGTGTGATCTCTTGGTTTAGCAGGAAGCAATCCTGTGTGGCACTAAGTACAGCTGAAGCAGAGTATGTCACATCTTGTTCAGCTAGTTGTGAGGCAGTATGGCTGAGGAAGCTATTGTCTGATTTATTTGATCTCCAGTTGGATGCTACTTGAAAATATTGCGACAACCAGAGTTGTGTGAATTTGTCGGAGAACCCGGTGTTCCATGACAAGTCGAAGCATATTGAGATCAAGTATCACTATATCATGGATATGGTGCAGAGAGGAGAAGTGAAGCTCCAGTATGTTGTGATGGATGAAAAAATAGCTGATGTGTTGACAAAGCCATTAGCTAGAGTGAAGTTTGAGTACTTCAGGGAGAAGCTTGGTGTTCTCCAGATCGAGGTTCCCTCCCAAGGGAAGTGATGAGTCCATGATCCATTGTGACATGGTGAGAGGGTTGGTTCCTTCCATGGTCAGATGTAAGGGTTGGTCCATTATGTCATGGTGAGAGAATTGGTTCCTTCCATGTCAAATGTGAGTGCTGAGCCATTTTGATGTGACTGTAGGATTGGTTCCTACATGATCATATATAAGTGCTGAATCCCATTCTTGGAATGGAGGCACCTGGTTAGTTACCAGGAAAACTCATTCTGGGACTGAAGGCCATTATAATGTGACTGTAGGATTGGTTCCTACATGATCAGATGTGAGTGCAGAGCCTTTCTGACATTGGTTGTCAGATGTAAGTGCAGAGCCCTTTCGGCATGGAGGATTGGTTCCTCGCATGGTTGAATATAAGTGCTGAGCCTTTCTGACATTGGTTATCAGATATGAGTGATGATCCTTTCTGACATTGGTTGTCAGATGTAAGTGCAGAGCCTGTCAGCATGGAGGATTGGTTCCTCGCATGGTCGAATGTAAGTGCCGATCCTTTCTAACATTGGTTGTCAGATGTGAGTGCTGGGCCTTTCTAATAGGGTTGTGGGATGTGTTCCCACATGGTCAAATGTGAGTGTTGGGCATGCCTTTCTGATATTATTATAGGATTGGTTCCTACATGATCAGATATAAGTGTTGGGTGGTCCATTCTGGCTTAGGGTTAGATATAAGTACTGGAAGAATACCTACATGGAGGCTAGGCCTACAACTAGCATGAAAAAGGGCTGGCTCTGTAGAACTTCCTGTGACAAGAAGAATCAAGAGATAGCACCCATAATGATGATCCAGCAGAGATGTTACAGAACCAGAGATGATCCATATCGAGTGATGATCCAGATCTAGATGAAGATGACTTGAAGATGACGAGGAATTGATGATGATCCAGATGACACAGAGAAGAAGACTTGTGCTGATAAATTGTGTTAAGAGAATACCTTCCTAGTTAAGAGGGAGTGTTGATGCAATTGTAACTTCGGAATGTATTCACTTATGTATTGTACCTTGATGTTTATTCCAGGAAGTGTTTGTAATGTAATTGAGTCATGTCATGCCCCGATGTTCCGATTGGGAGTTTCTATAATGTAAACAAGTCATGTTAAGTCAATGTGGGTAACCCCCCTATTGTTCAAGGGTTAAAATCCCCGTCGTTCTAGGCCCCTAGGGTTTTTAGACTCACCTAGTGAAGTTGGCCCTAGTGAGTCATTGTTAAGTCAGGAATTAGTATAAATAGAGAGCGAGTCTCTCTATTTAACATACACTCACTCACAATCAGTTGTAGAAATGGATGAGGGAGAAGAAGTTGTTGGGGCTAGAAATAAAGAGGCTACTACTATCGGGAGATCATCTTACTATTTTGGGTTTTACTTTTGGTGCTAATTCTATCTTTGAGGAAGTTGCGGGGTTTTCTCCATTTATGGTTTCCTCGAGGAAAAACACCGTGTTCATTGTCTCTTGTGTTTGATTTTTGTGCTTGTTATTCTCTTAGTTAAAGATCCTAATATAATGATAGCTTAATGTTAAAAATATAACAGGAAAGGATCACATGCACAATTTCAGGATGTTGTTGGACAAAAGAACCAATATACTTCATTACTGTTGCAGATTGCAGCAAAATGTTTGCAAGGTTTTACTGAAAGATAAAATTTTTCTCTTAAGTATAGCTTGTTTCTTGATTCCTGCTTATTTTGAGGAGAGGGGGGGGGGGGGGGGGGGCCCCATGAGGGTTTCCCCATTTTCCTTATTTTATTAAGCAGTTTATTTTTCATTTAGATTGTATGGGTGACTTTTGGCCTAGTTTTCAGGGCCCAAGTTGTCCACAGTTAGGATTAAAGGGGGGTGTTAGGATTAATAGTCCACCTTTGTCCAATATAGTCTATTTGTCAATATTTCCTAACTTAGGAGTTTATTTATCACCTTACCAGAGTTTTGGTGCCACCATGAATATTAGTGCCACTGGTGCCATCGCTGCCACTGGTGCCAATCCCTACATTATAGGGTCCCACTCTGAGTGCCACCAACAACCTCCATCAGTTGGTTGTGGTTGGTAAGTAGTTATGCTGACTCAACCTCCAGTTACAATCGGTTAGATCACTTTCAGTTATCCCAGTGACAACTATGCATGCATGAAGGGACAATGGTTCCTTTTCCCACCTACCTCATCATTTAACTGATTATAGACTGATTTAGACATGTGGAGATATATTAGTGAGCCTCCAGTAGTGATTTAAAAAAACTGATTTAGCTATTTAGTAAGTTTGAGTTGGTAGATTCGAATCCTATCCATGGCATAAAAATCCTATATATTGTAACATCGTTGTATTATTGATTAATGAACAAATATTAATGTTGTAATTAACTGATCAATTCTTATCAGATTTGTCTCAAATATGTGTTGTTCAGTGTACATTGTCTTTGATATTCCACTGCATAATTCTACTTCTCAATTTCTTTCATTTTCCTATAGATCAATGGTTCACAAATTTAACACTATTCCCATGCTTATAGGATATGATTGAATGTAAGAAACAAGAATTATTTATTATTGAATCTTGGGGACTTTTCTACCATCAATCAACATTAAATAGGAAATTTCAAGTTACCTACTACTATGGACAATTATTGGAGAATAATAAAAAGCAAAACCAAATTAATTTCATACTAAAAATTATTAAAAATACTTGTAAACCGCCACAAGGAAGGATAGGAAAATATAACCTATGTATTTGTACTTCTAAAGATTTTGAATAGCAATCTCATCAATTGGGTGTACAATATAGAGGACATGTAAAGAAAAACAATAAGGCATAGTTGTCATGTTGTATGAATTACTACAGTACAATAAAATTATGTCATTTTTTGTGGAAAAGAAAAACCATACCTCAATAGCCTTCATGTCCAACATGTCCCAAAAACAATGAGCTACAATAACCATTAAAGTACTGAAAACATTAACAATATAAGAGTATCAATCTATATCAGATCTAAGTTGTTAATGAAAAACAACAATCTATAACAGTAGCAACATATATCATATCTAAACCAATTATAAACTCAACATAAGATGTTAGGGAAGACCTCCCTTATCCTCAGAAAAAGTGCTTCTAAAAAAATTCAACCTCTTAACGTTAGGTTACTTGCACTCTCAATTGGACTGACATATCTGTGAAAGGAGAGAACTCAGAACTGGAAAATACCCTAAAATAGATCATCCAATCCTCACAAATAAAAAACATTATCAGCACAATAGTATGACCAACTCACAATAAAAATGACAGGAAAGTACTCCAAAAGGTCATTTAAGGTATCACTATGGTGGATGGAATCTAAGGAGGGATCTTAAGGTCAATGCTAGGGTGGACATCCCTTATATGGGGTCACACTAGTCTTCAAAATGTTGGACATAAACATTTAAGGGTTTTATAGCTCAACATTATGATGCAAGGATCAATCATGAGTCACCACAAGGTTAAACATCACATACAAGTAAACATGCAAGTCAATGTAACTTAGCAATGAAACATGATATCGTACTAGGATCATGCACATCAAGTCAAGGTGAGGGTAGGTTACCCAACCTTCTCAGCTGTATGTGTTAATACATCTAATGTGTCTCATGAAAATACTGGAATCTCATAACCATCATCATTGGATAAGGAATACCATGTGGTCATATCATCTTCCTTAGGTTAACTAAACAAGGAGTGGCCATCCCCTTGAGGATAACCATAGTCCTCGAAATATGTCGACATATTCAAAAATTATTTATGCAACAAAGTGAACAAACATTTATCATATAAATTTTAAAAACACAAACATAGGTATATTAATCATTTTAATCAACACAATACTATCAAACACAGAGTTGCAATAATCATTAAAGTACTGGAAACAAACACAATAATTATAGTAGCAATATATATCAAATATAAGTTTTTAATAAAGAAAACAATGATGAACTATCAATACCATGAATATATTAGATCTAAACCCATTATAAATTATATGGGAATCTCATCTTCCTCAGGTTAACTCAAGAAGGGATGGCTAGCCCCTTGAGGATAACTGTTAGTCCTCAAAAGATGTCACACATATTTTGAAATATGAACTGAGCAATAACATTCACATTTTAAACCTCAATTCTAAAATATGACCATGCACTGACTAAATCAAGAAACTTGTAAAAAAACTATAAATATTTCATTTCTTTACTCAGTCAAATACAAATCTTAAATGAATACAACTACATTTTGTTTTTTTTTTCCATAAATTCCAAGATGGGGACATCTAATTCCTTGTCATTTCTTGTTATAGTTGTTGCACCCTCTCTTTCTGTTGATTGTGTGGGAATTCTCTTTCATACCATGCTTCTGGTACGTTGAATAGTAGGGCATGGAGGTCACTGGAGAGAGGCATCCCCTGCAAAAAGCATGTGTTATATATATATGTGTAATTATTATTGAAATATGTATTTCATTATTTCCAATATCATTACAATTATCTTTACCTGTTGGTTGACTAGGTGACACAAATAGAGTGTTCATTGGTTCTGCCATTTGTTCCTCTTCCAGTTGAGCATGAGAAGGTACATGCTCTACTATTCATAGAATAAAATTTATTAGTACACGACATCAATTATATATTTAAAATCATATTAAATACTTCTATTTTATAGCATACATATCTAAATGGCTATGTTGCTTGCCACCACCATGAGGCATCTCCCCACCTTCATGTGGTACCTATTTGGTACTGCTACCCTCGCTGCTTTTGTTGCTCTCATGCTGAAAAGAACAAAAAAAGACATTTATTTTTTGATATAATCATTCATGAATAGATTACACAAGTACATTATAATGATGGCCTTATTGGTTTTATTTACCCTTGTGTGCATCAATGGGGAAATTGGGGTTTTCCCCAAGTTTTTTTGGTGTTCCAGCACATGTTTAAAATCATATTTGAAGCTGAGAACAAGTCTTCTTTAGTGGCTGACTCTTGAAAAGCATTTCCTTGAAATGCATAACACGTTGAAAATTGCTTGTGATAAATCAATTATTTGTTCTCTACATTTAGAAAATTTTGGGCTATAAATAATCATTGTTTGATTCTTACAATTTGTGTTCTAAGTTTCTGATATCCACCCTAGTCCAGTTTATGTTGCCCATGTTTTTCCACTCATTCCTTTGTCTCTTTAGAGGTGTTCAGGATCCTATGAAAGGTTTCAAATATGTTAGATATCACAACTTAAATATATTTAAAAGTAAAAAAAAATAGAACATTTTTCATCGAAAATATGATATGTGTCATACCTTCGTTAACTGAGTGGCTGAGGCTTTACTTTTTTTCTCAATGCCTTCTCCTTTGCATCATTCGTGAGTAACTTCCACTCCTTCCCAGGAACCATCAGAGGATGCTCATACTTAGGGTTAATTTTCAAATCCTCCCTATAATTTTCCCTGACATATTTCAAATTTAATCTAGGTGTTGCGGTGACACCTTTTCTGTTGAAGGTATCATGAAACAAGCTGACCATGTGGTTCATCAGTTCATCTTTCAATTTTTCATTTTGGGCATTCCACCATGTACGAATGGTGGGCCCAAAAATATCCAATGCCTTCTCATGTAGGTTCTTATAAATAAACATTATTTAAAAAGAATATGATTATTAATTAAAAATAATTTGATGTATGTGGCTTTGAATTACATGAAAAAAACATTGAATTAAATAAATAATGTCAGCAATCTTTGGTATCTTGATTGGAACACAATCATTGTCCACCAAGAATGTAACTAGCAATGATCCCCTTCTAACCACACGTATCTCTCTAGGATAGGAAATTTCACATTTGATGCTACTTTCCTCTCTAACATCACACAACAAGATTTGAACCCAAATCCGATGACATCCAATGAAAAATACTATGTCGTCATATTTCACTTTCAAATTACAAAATTTGATTAATTTTTTTTAATTGATAGAATTACATGTCAGATTTTGGACGTCCCTAATGTGGGATTTTTCGTTCCTGATAATTAGAGAATTGGACTAAGGATAATTGGAGATCGTTCCTGAGAATCATATTCCACCTCAATTAACATTTTTGAAGTGGCCTTTATCTGTTGTGCATGAGCTGCATGTTTTGATGTTGTTGCATTAACATCAACTTCTTGCTACATATTTTGATGTTGCTGCATGAACATCAACTTCTTGCTGCATGGACATCAACTTCTTCTTCCACCTATTCTTTGCTCCTTTCCTTTTGTTATTATACCTATACATATTCTCTAGTGTCCTAAATGTTTTTATTACCATCCTCAGAACCCCATATCGCATTGATAATGATTTTTTATTTGTTGTCCAATTGGTCTAGCATGTTTAAAATCTCATTGTTGTGATTACCATTATGTTCCATTGCACATGCTATATGTTCTTTTATGTGTCATTAAATTTCCACTATCCCAGAGTACTTGGTCTCTATGCTCCTTGAATAGGAAACAACTAGTATCAAGAATCCATGGTGTAATTTTCTCATCTATCCTTGTGCTCAAAGTGTGGTCCCTCTTCACCTTGACCTTATTTTCCATGGCCTCCACATTCTTTTCAACAATATTTGAAAATATACAATGGTATTTTGTAACTAAAGTTGAATCTTGTGGCTCTCTCTTCCTATACCGAGATGGCCCTGCCCCTATCTATGGAGGATCCCTGCATTGGCAAGACTTCCCATGTCAAAATCCTTGTCCAAATTTTGTGACCACAACATCAATTTTTCCTCTCTTTATCTTAGCGACCAACTTTCCAGCCACCCAAGTATACAACTAGAGCTCCCTAACTGAACAAATAGAGTTTCTTGTTTAATTCCCTATGCCAAATCAAACAGTCGAAACTCCCTACCTTTCCTGATAAAATTGATGTGCTTCATTAAGCAATTTAGATACATATATTATTGTACTATATGGAATATGGAGAGATAGGAGGAGAATTTTTTTTTCTTACTTTAGCTGAAGTTGTTTATATGAATCGTGACATTGTATATATGTTGTTTTTATGTTGGCTATGTCATGTTGTTCATATTTGGTACATTTTCTCTATGAATAAAATTTAGAGTTGATTTGCGGGAAAAATTTGCAATATTGTCTGTGTATTTATTTGACTTGTTATCTTTATGAGTTGCACCATAATTTTAAGGTTGTGTATGATGAAATGCAACACTATGGGATTTGTATTGTTCTAGTACATTCTGTAATCATACTCTCATTGGATATTTTTTTGTATTGAGTGGTTTCTCTGTAAATGCCACTTATGTTTTATTATATGAAATATGTTGATAACACAACGATGTTTGTGTGGGAGAGCAGGATTTGGTCATTTTGTGGACAAACAAGGGAAAATGGTGAAGATGCCCCAGGTTAGAAATATTGCTTAATAAAGTCTACTAAAACATTCCATCTCCTATAAGTTATATTTTTTTTTGTCATTTTTCTAAGGTATTGATGTTTATTATTTAATGTAGTTACTATACGCCAAAATAGGAAACCATGTCGAGTTAGATGTTAATGTGTGCATTGATAGGGGAAGACAGATTTGCCTTAATTTTTTAATTCCAAAAACATTAATGATCATTAAATTCGTATTGATCACATTGCATCATAGTGCTCTTTTATGTTGGTTAATAGCTTCTATGAATGTTTTTGAATGGTCGTAGGAATTCTTCTGAATTGTCTGCAGTAAAATTACTTATATGTTGTTGTGATAAAGGTATAATTGATTGGTAATGGAAGTAAAAGCCATTTTATAAAGGAAATGCGGACTATATAATGTCTCACTGAATTCAGCGAATGAGGTATAGAGGTTGTCGATCACACAATGATTGATAATATGGTTCAAGCACTCCAATTTTTTATGTATGGAATTTATGAGTTGTTTATATTTTGAACAATATTTATTTCCCATTAAATAGGATGGATTGTCAAAATGCTTCCTTCCCAATATTCTGAATGAGAATGCATTGAATTTACCAGTTGGACACAATGTGGTCATTGGACGTTGTTGTTTCATGCTTTGTGGTCAAGTTGGTGTTGCAAGATATGTGATGTATGCGACATGTATTTGATCCCTTCTAGTTTGTTATGTAATTTTCTGTAAGAATGGTAAGGTATTTTCTCTCTTTTGAGAAATGTCGAAATTGAGGGAACCTCTCATACGTTTATTAATATACCATTGTTTAATGTTTGTTTCAAAACATTGTAGTGTTTATTCTTATCAAGTTCCATTTTTGACATCACAAATTGTAGAATGGGTGTTTATGTAGTCTTGGGAAGAAATTTGTTTCAGTTGTATATTGTGTAAATATTCATGGTTGGTTTAGGCTTGAGGAGGCACTTTTCATCATAAAAGAAGAATATGAAGTAGATTTGGGCAGTAAAAATAATCCTAGAATGAATTCTGGGCATAATGCAGCCTTAAGAAAGTGATGAACAACATCATAACTACTTCTTCTAAGAATTATGGGCACACTGGAAGGAAATTTGGGCAATGTTTGTGGTGATTTCCAGCGTGGATGGGGATTTTTTGAGCATTTATTCATTATTTTGAAAGGGTTTTGTGCCTAGAAGCATTTAGAATTACATTACAACCAAGCCTTATTCCCAACCCAAGAAACTTCCTGTACCGGCATCATTGAAATTAATGAACCAGAAGTCATAAAACTTTAAAGACTTGTTCAAATATTCAAATGATTTTCTTAAAGACAACAAACTATATTGTTCATTAAATTTGTATCCTATAGTATGCCATCAAAATTCACATGTAAATATGTGCATTTAAAGTTGCAACTAATAGACTATTTGTAGTTGTTATTGATACCAATGAAAATTCTAATTTCCATGATGCAATTGGTTTTTAGTTGTATCATTTTATCTGACATTTTTTTCCTTTACATGGAAGTTTCTTTTACTTAATTTTTCGATAAGTACAATGAATCGACAGTTTTTACCCATGCAATGCAATATAGACTAATTTGGGTTTTGCAACACCAATTAGATCAAATGCAACTGCATTTAAAGTTGAACCTTATGTATTGTGTATTATTTTGATGCAAACTAGTTGTATTTTGTAAATTGTTTTGTATTGCAATGTGAGGCTTGTGGAAACATATTGGAGATGCTTTTTCAATTTGACATGTAGGTGTCTGTGTTGATGAAATAACCATTTCCTATAGGAAATGGAATTTGATTCTTGATGTTTTGCAATGTTTGAAACTAAAATTTTGATCCAAACAATATCCAAATCTTTATTGTTACTTGTATATGTTTTATATACTCCTTTAGCGGCATTGACTAGTCCATCTTTTGTTTTCTAATTTCTTACATATAGTTTGACTAGCTATTGTATTTGATTATTTTTGTTGATGGTAATGTTTTTTCATAAGAAATTTAGTTTCCTATAGTGCTTTTGTATTTGGTGATAACATGAAGGATTATTTTATTTTCTTATAGTTATAATGGAATTTTCTTATTATGGATCTATGCATCTTTTCTTATGGGAATAATGGGCCCAAGGGTAGTGTGATAAGATCATTAATGTACTAGATATCCTTGTCAAAATGTCTATTCAAGCTCAATTTTTTTAGTACTTTAACAAAGAATGTGCACTTTTTATGCATTTCCCTATGTAATTGACATCATTTAATTTTAACTGGCATAGCCATTTATGGGTTCGATACAAATATGTCGCACCTACAAGGGATGCTTCATCAACAAAAACTACATGAAATTGTTGATAGTGCTTCGAAAATGTATATAGTTTTTAAATTTTTTAGAGAAATGGATTTTGTTTTGTTAAAAGACATGTAAAATGTAAAGTGAAATGCAACATCCCTTGCATTGAACATTGTTTTTCATGTGTAAGTAGATACAATTCCTTCTAGTTGCAATGTACCATTGCCCTTTTTTTTATTGTACATACAAACTAGGGGTTGGAAAATTGATTTAGCCATAAATATTTTTCCATCTCTTTCTCCTATAAAGATAAATGGATTGGTTCATTTGGAATATATTTTTTTTGAATAATTTGTTATCACGCTAATTTCCATCACTTACAAATTTTAAGTGATTTTAATAAGAAAGATTAGTTGTATATTATCATTTACCTTGTATAATATAGTCAAATGTATTATCTATATTCCAACTACATGTAATTAGACAAAATCAATTTTTCAATTGATCATATAAGGTTTTACATGAGATATTCCTTCATATTTGTGAAATGGCATTGATTCCTCTTTGATGTGTATGTGATTTATGCTATAACACAGCTAAATGAGTTTTGTAGACCATTAATGCTTTTGGTTGGATATAAGACTTAGTTGGTGAGTAAATATCCAAACCATGCATCCCTTATTCGTCAATGGAGGGGTAATTGGATACCCTTGAGTTCAAACTATTTGCATGGGTTTCCATGATTGAATCTTAATCATTCACATTGAAACTAGTTCCTTTAAAGTTTAAAAAATGATATATAAATGCATAGTCATCGCATAAATTTAAAAACAACTTTTAAATGTAATATTATGCTAGTTCAATTGAAGCAAAGAGTGGGAATTTCATTACCTCCACTCACTTATCCTTCTGTTCCCTTACCTTCATAATGCCTACATTTTTCATCCATAACAACACTACATAAGGGAAATTCATGCATTTTCATATCCAAGATGGAGAGAGATAATTGGAGGACTAAAGGACCCTCCCATGGAGAAGATTTGATTCCACAAGCTGTGGAATTATTCCCAAGTGATATATTTCAAGTTTCATTACCTATCCATAAGACAATTAAAGTAATTCACCTCCACCACCCATTAAGGAAAATGTTGTTCAAACCATTGAAACTCATTGTTTGAATTTTTTAGTAGTTAATATGTATGCTTAAAAGGTATATATTTTGTTCATTTTCATTATCGTTCACACATTCTATGTCTTCTCTCAATTCTAACAACTATTTGGAATTACTTTTTGGTATTTGCATGCACAAAAACCCCACATGTAGAATGAATTCTATTCTAGGGGGTTTGATTCATTAATATCACTCCAATATGTTCCCAGGGATAGTATCTAATGTATATTACTTTTTAGGTTCTCTTTGAATTTTATCTTGACCCCAACACCCAGTTGAAGCATCTCCATTTTTTTTAAAATTGGATTTTTGAAACTCATGAGAATTGTTGCCAATTTTATCCCAAAAACGACGCAATTAAGTAGGTTTCTTTGCTTGGTCCACAGGATAATGTACCTGTTCATCTGTAACTCATGTAATTACTTATATTGCACCCTTTCATATATGAGGCCCACATGATTGCCTTGAAACCCATTTTTTTTCTTTGGCTTTGTATCAAAGTTTTTTGGGCAATTTAATTTTTACAAAAATTATTGATTATTTTAACCATGTTGTTTACCTATTTTATTGGATAGAATATAAATAATTTCATTGATAAATGGAGTTCCTTGATTGATTGTGCTTATCTCTTTTAATTTATTTATTTTTTGCAATTGTATTCAACACTTTACTTTTTAAATTGTCAATTTTTGTTTATCACCACACTTGTATTCATATCAAAGCATGTTATTCACCTTGAACTTCTAAGAAATTAGAGTGATTAAGAAATATTTAGACATTGAAATACCTCCTTTATCACTCCTTAATAATAAACATGTTTTGTTCATGCTTCTAAGATAAAAATTATAGAAATAGTAAGAATTTAACCTAACACTTTAAAATTGTCCCTCAAGGACAAATAATTTATAGTTTAGGTTAATATTGTGGAGGTATGAATCCAAAAAACCCTCCATGATTGTTTCTCATATAAACATAATTAATATCATAGGAAATTTTTTAATTTTTTTTATATCAAATGTGCTTGCTAGCACAAGAAACACCCTCTTTTGAGAGTCAATTCTTAGGTTGGGGTAAATAGTTTGATGAAGCCTTCCAACTCTTGAAAGTTGTGTGTCACCTCTCAATTTCTTGAAATGAATAACCCCATTTCCATGATCCATGAAGAGGTATCTTAGTGAAAAATTATTAGTTCTACTACCAAGTATCATTTATGGGATTGTGAAGGAACTTAAGATTGATACTTATTTCCACTTTGGATTTAATTCGGCTTGTATATACTTGAAAAAAGATGCCTAGAACAAGTTATTATTTACAAAAGAAAGAATTCAACTAATAAAAAAATCTTAATATTATCTTTTTATCCTTGTGGAGCTTTGCAAAAATTTCCACAGAGTTCAATCCATCCATGATTTCCCTTGTATAAATCTCAACAAGCATGATGAATTGATTATCCTTGCTCCGTAATAAAACTAAAGCATTTGAGCATACTATGTATATAGGGAAAATTGAAGTTTGATGCAAAATTATTTTCCTTTGTCGTCATGAATATGGAAAGGCATGAAAATCATGTAATTATATGCCATTAAGGCTAAGGTATGGGAGATAAAACAATCCATTCTATCTTGTGATAATATCACCATCATGGGGTATGAGAAATACTAGGGTGATTTCTAGAGCTAGGTGAATGAAGTGCTAAGAATGGATGTAGGTTTTGGGAGTTGAAACTGTTAGTGATAGAGATAGTGTTAAATTTGGGCTGAGGGTTATGGAAGGAATTAAATCTAGGCTTTAGTACATTTTTTTGTTTAATATCTAGGGAATGAAGGAAGTTTTCATCTATGGTTGTGCTCTCACCTAGATAATTGTTTTTTTTATAAATTTCCACAGGTCCCTTGGATTTCCGACGGCAATGTGATACCACCGAAGGTTCTCCTTGTCAGTTCTCTGACCCCCTAAGCAGTGAAATTCATGGAATTGTCTCATTGTATGTTCCATCAAATCTGACGGCAGTTCCATACCACTGACGCCTCGCCGTGTTGGTTATCCGACCCCCTATGTAGTAAAATCCGTCGTATTTTCTCATCGAATTTTCCATGAAATACAATGACTGTTCCATACCACGGATGACTCTTCCTGTCGGTTATTCGACCCCCTATGTAGTGAACGTTTCTGAATTTACGATATCCAAGTCATCGGTGATCTAACCCCCTATGCAGTGAACTTCGTCGGAATCGCGACATAAATATAAAAATAGTTGTTGTCGGATATTCAAAGGGTATATGTTAGAAATACAATGTGGTTATTTTACTGCCGGATATCCACTGAAATACTACCAACATTTAAAAAGGAAGTTGTTTGTCGAATGGTCATTTGTCGACAACATTATGTCGAAAATTGTACATCTATGTCATCTGATTTTGTATTAAAAAATGATAGTGTCATGTGAAGTAGTAGTGGGTGAAGGGCCCTACTGATATCCAACATCTAGTGAGGTCGCAACATTTAAAGGGAATTGCTAGCCAGGAGATTCAAATAGCCTCATTGGTATGGTAGATTGATGATGTCTTGAACCATCACTACTGCCAATACCAAGAGAGACAACCTATACTCGATACACAAATGCTATCTCCAAAAACTACTACAAAAAGAAAACTTTAATTGATTAGTTCATATAAAAAAAAGAGAACTAAAATAACATAAATGAATATATTTCATAGTTCATAAAATATTTCAAAGATGCCACTTACCCTATACTGTTCTATTGTTTTCCACAAGTCATCAATTTTTGTTTTTATTTCTTTAGTCTCGGGTTTGATTGTAATCAGTCTAAGAAGTTATTGATTGGAATTTTTCAGAGACTTCTTCACAGTTTCCATTGGGTCAGTTGAATAAAGGTATATTCCTCGGTGACCACCTCATCATCTTGATATGGTGTGCTCTACAAACATCAATGAATAGAAGTAGTTAGTTTATTTTTATCATTACAAAAAATCATGTAAAAAAAACATGCATACAATAAAAAAAAACTTTAATCATGTTTAGGTATTATTACACTATCATTTACCTGATGCGATAACATTGGTGATTTCCCATAGTCAGTATGGAATAATATAAGAAGCAAGACATATTGATATTGAAAAGTAAAAATTGAACAATGTCTAATAAATGCGATTAATGAAGAAAAACTTTAGTTTTAATATGACAATCATGTTTACCTGACCAGAAGCTACAGGTGTGATTTGAGTACATCCCTTCCACAATACAAAAAGCATGATATCATCTTGAAATAATGAGCTCATAAGAATAAAAATGGTTAAATTCTAACAACTGTAATATAATCATGAATGTGGTTACTATTACACTGACGCTATTAGGTACTATTATGCTAACATTTACCTGATTCGCCACCATTGGAGACTTCCCACGACCAGCCTACCACAATTCAAGAAGTAAGACATATTCATATTGAAAAGTAAAAATTGAATCGTTTCTAAGAAATTTTATTAATGAATAAAAACTTTAGTGATAATATGACAATCACATTTACCTGACCATATGTTGTAGGTGTGTTCTGAGTACACCCCTGCCACAATATAACAAGCATGATATCATCTTGAAATATTGAGATCATAAGAACAAAAAAGGTCAAATGTTAACAGTTGTAATATAATCATGAATTGTGGTTACTATTACATTGATGTTTACCTCATAAGGTCTACTTGCTTGTGGCATCTGGACACAAATAACTTGCCAAAATACAAGCATCAAGACATATTAAAAATCAAAAGTAGATATAATTAAAATTGTTGCAAGAGTAAAATAATAATTCATTGATGATAAGAGGTTGAGATAAATGTTGTATAAGATAATTACCCCATAATAGAAATCCCCGCATCTATTTGATTCAAATTGCAATCGATCAACAACTCTTCACCTGCAACTATTGATTTTGTTGCACATATGAATACATGATTTCCTTCATGCCCCTCAAATATGCAATTGGGTATATTATGTGTTGTACTTGGTCGTGTACTATTTATAAACCCTGTGATATTTCTAGAATCTTTTGGCCTTCCATCAATATACTTAGTAGCTCCTTTGTTCAGATTGTTGTCTAGTAGTTGTATATAATTTTCTACATCTCTGTATCTTTGCATACTTAGTGTATATTGAACCAACAACAACCAGTCATTCTATTTGTATCCTAGTCCGATATACTCCATCAATTCAGTTTCAGTGCCATATTGGACCATTATGCTATCCATGGAAAATATCCCCAATCTATGCAAAGACGATGGAGCAATGTGATAAATGCTCCCATTGAGGAAGAAATCCGTATACGCTTGAGGTAGTTCCTTGGGTATCCATTGTTTTAGAATATGTCTATACCTCAAGGATAAATCAATGTCACCTATGCTCTCATTATCATAATCACATGATCCTCCTTCAGAATCAAAATGTTCCACGCGTCTACAAAATTTTCTCCTTACCTTTTTACCTCTACTTGATCTTGACCTATTAGATATTGCAATACACCTCTTGCTTTCAACCTCTTCTAGTCTATATTCCTCACTCAAGGAAGATAGATCCAAAAAGTACCTATCAGTGGTGGTACCTACAAATACTTAGATTCGATTCTATTATTATTTAGAAGTACATGAACTATTTTGCAATTGTCATATAAATGTACAGATATGTATTATGTGGATATTGTGAATATGGATGAGACTTTGTACATACAAGATTTTTCTTATTGAAAAATTGAAAAATGAATGCACAGTATTTCAAAGGAAAGTGCCCAATGGTGCTATAATTGGAATATTTCTTTCTTTCCATGGGATAGAACCATATTTGGAGGAAACCCCACATGGTCTTTTTATTTTCAGATACTTATTGTACAGTTTAAATTTGGTATTTTATCTTCAAGTGTTAAAAAAATTCTCCTCTTCTATCTCACTCTTCCCTAAAAGTCGACGATGAATAAAGGAGGACACACCATCTGTGCTTTGTTATAGGACATTGTTCATGTCTTTGTACAAATTGATTCCAAATTTGTTCCTCCTCTCTATGTAATCTTATGCTAGTTTCCCTTTTCCATGTTTGTTTCCAAACGAATGATAGAGAAAGGTCTATTGCATTTTCTAGATAATGAATTCCTTCTAAATGAAGGGTATTGATAAAAGGATTAATTAATTGTCCTTGATTGACACATCCAACCTAGGGATATCCCCTCGATCTGAGTTGATTTACCCAATGCCATGTATAGTAACAATATTATAACTGATGAAACAAAACAATAACAATGTACAAGAAAATAACGTTACTGATCAGTAACAAAGAAAAATAACAATACTAATCTATAATTGTTTTGGATCAACCTTATACTCAAATAATTTTAGGTTTTGATCTTGTCATTGAAGGGACAAGTCACCTATATGAACACATGAAATACCTTGAGAGAGATATTATGAGGGTTATAGTGGTAAGGGTACAGACCTAACATTCTTAGTAAACATGAAGAGAAACTTCAATCCTTTATCCACCACTTATGAAGAAGGAAAATACACTTTCACTACCCAACCCTAGGAGATGTAACTCAATAGAAATGATACTAATAGGTCAAAACTCATCCCTATAGGCTGCTACATATTTAGGGCCCAACATTAGTGGTTGTTGTAAGACCATAGCCTATTAGAGAGAGGATAAGCAAGCCACATCCCATCAGGAGGAGTTCATATACGACTTAGTAGGAGAAACACAGTCATAACTATATATCATAGAAACATAATCATTACCAATAGAGAGACACACAGTCACGAACAACAGAGAAACACTGTCACAACCAATAGAGAGACACACTGTCATGACCAACTGTGAAACAAAGTAATGACCAATAGAGAGAGGTACCAAACAATCATGAAGTTTAATATCAGAAGGTCACGGATGAGCTCAACAAAATAAAAAAATGTCACCGTAAGTAGAAGAAGGGTTATAACCCACTTCAAATCCCAATACGTCAACTCCAAGTAGTAGAAACCTTAGACGCATACTCAAATAATCATATCTAACCTTTATTCTTTTTTTCAAGATGCCACACACAAATGAAGAAGTTAAACTTTAATTTATAATCTTGATAGGTCTTCTAGAAATATCCCTCAAGTAATCCTAGCTTTTATGATTTTTACCAATGTAAAATAAATTTAAGGTACCAATGATTGAATGGTCTTAAAAAATAAAAAAATAAAAAATAAAAGTTGACTTAGGATAGGGTACAAATGGTTAAATGGTCTTACAAAATAGAAACCGTAAAATAAAATTCATCATACTAAAGGTATACACAATAAGAGTGCTAGGGCCAAGTAGAATATAAAGGACCATAACTCAACCAAAGGGGGTCATAATAAGAATATAAGTCAACCCTCATACCCATAAGACCAAGGTGTATCATAAAGGTGGATAATCAATCCCTTTTACCCATAGGACCAACAAGCCCAAGCACTTTAATCTTTCTCTCTCTCAAGGTACATTGTTTCATATATTTTAATCATCACGGTATAAGGAGAAGATCCAAACTAGACGATGTGATCCAAATGCACAATAGTACAACAATAACAAATGAGTTTAATTTACAACATTGTGCTAGATGCAAAGCAGTAAGAATATTTAAACATAATTTTCATCTCTTTCAACTTTAGTACTCTTCCATGATCCTTATGCTAAATTTGGTCCTTGATATGCACAGTAACAATAGTACAAAAGCAAATTCAAGAACAGTAAAATAATCAGAACTTAGTAACATTTAGATATTAAAACTATTTTATTGCTAATTAATTAATTTTCTTACTAAAGCTAATATTCTTAGGTTGAATCAAAGTCATTTGGATCTAAATTCCTAATCAGTTATAACTTATAATGTATAAGCTTAGGTTTTGTCAGCTAAAATTATAAGCTTAGTCTTTGTCAACTAAAATTGTAACTTTCTTGGGGCTTCTACCACAACTTTATGCAATATCCAATACAATGCAACCTATGGAGTTGTGTTGATCAGATTTGTCAGATATTAAAGTTGTATAACATGTAAACTCATTTTATTTGGGTTGCAGATGTGGTCCAATCATGCAATAGTCCATGAAAAGGCTCAACATGTATCATTTATATTTATATAGAAACTCTATTTAAAACATTCTCAATTTATATCATTTCCATGTAAATATTTCTTATTCCTAATCGCATCTTTAAAATGAAATGGTCCTTGGACTTAGATACTTGATTATATAGTTCCTTCCCTTCACACAAGGTAAATACATCATTTTCAATTCTACTCAAATTGATACCGTGATCCTTGTAAAGGACTTTGGTTTATACTAGTAATATGAAAGGATTGCTACATATTACAAGAGGATGACTAAATCATCTATGTGATATTGTGAAAACATTGAATTAAAACAAAGCACAATCATAGAGATAGTGGAAGAGACAAAATAAGTATGAATAGCATCAAATATTAATGAGAAGCATTCATGTGACAAACTATCATATTAGGTCCACTTTAAAATTTCAAAATCATATTTTCGTTGTTCCACCAAGTTTCCAGGTTCCACCAGGATGCTAGAGCATGTAAAAACATCCAAGGCATATGTACAAGTACCCTCTAAATTTTAGGGAATATTGGGGTATTCAACATAGTGACCATGTTTGAAATACTAAAAAAAATTAAATTACAATTATACTATCACCATTGAAAAATTAGAATATATAGTCTTGTAGATCTAAGTGTTAAGATAATTTGATGGCTCATAAAAGATTACAACATATATCAAGTGAAAAAAGTAAAATACAGTCATAGTGAAATGGGTTAACTATGAACTTTAAATCTATTATATCAAGATTCGAAATTTTAAATGTCTAAGGACTTGAACAATCAAGTCTCCACATTGTCTCCAACTTAACACTATCTAGAAATGTATCCAAAGTAACACTACCCAACAACAATGTCTCTACTATCCATTATCGAACACCCTTATCTATTGAACACTCCAACAAACACAAGTTGAAGGCTCAAACATAACACATAGGAATAAGTTGAATGCTCTATCAGCTGGCTAACATACAACCCGTGGGTTCAAACTTGAAGGAATATGCAGCTCACCTGGGTAATGGGATTAGGACCTATGTCGCACATGGTTTAAGGTAAGATGGAACCCTCTCAGATAGAAATAATCTCATTTTTCCTATCATTTCACTCAAGAAAAACAAGAATTGTCAATATCTATTACACAGCCGTGACAAAGACAAATTATGAGGTGTGGGAGGCTCTGTTTTAGTGGAGGGAACATTTTCCTTTAGAAGTTCTATGCATTTCCCTTAAATGGAAAAATTTGGGAACATCCCCAATGGATTAATCCCATCCGTGAGAAAGGGGAGTGCACATCACCTACCCTTGGGAATGCATCTCCAATGGGATAATTTTAGGGGAGAAATTTAGCCCATGGGCTATTTTTAGGGGGTTTTCTTGAAAAAAATATTTGCCATTTTGCAATTTTTGAAGCCCCGTTTCGCCCAATTTTGATGGGGTAAACTTTTTTTACCCTAAAAATTGCCAAATTATTATATAAACGATATAAAATCCTTGGAAATTAAAATATTTTTTGAAAAATATTGCCAAACATTTTATAGTTGGAGTTTTAAGAATTGGTAAGATTCGCCAACATTTATACACTTTTAAATAACTACGGTTCCTTAAAATCACTGATAGAAAATTCTATAAATGTGTAAATAACCTAACCCTTAGCCAACAACTTGCTAACATCATGATGATGATTGCGATGATTCTAATGAGGATAAAGATGATGTTGATGATGATGATGAGGAGGAGGATAGTGATGATGATGATGGTGGTGGTGATGATAACAATGAACATGATGATGATGGTGAAGAGGAGGAGATGGATGAGGATGATGCTGATGAGGATGATAATGAGGATGACGAGAACGATGATGATGATGATGATGATGATCACATTGATGATGATGATTATGATGATGATACCATTGAAGTTGATGATAATTATTATGATGTTGATGATGACGATGATGAAAAATCTAATTATGATGAAGGTGATGATATGATGATGATGCTAATGATAATGGCGATGGCGACGAAAATGATGATGATGATAACATTGATGATGATAGTGAAGATTATAACATTAATGATGATGACGATGAGGCTAAGTATGATGTCGATGACGATGAGGATGAGGAGGAGGAGGAGGAGTATGATGTTAATGAGGATGAAGATAGTGATGATGATGATGATGATGAGGATAACGATGGCGATGATGATGAGGAGGAGGAGGAGGATAGTGATGATGATGATGGTGTTGGTAATGATAACAATGAAGATGATGAGGAGGAGGAGGAGGAGGATGAGGATGATGAGGATGAAGATGGTGATGAGGATGATGATGTCAATGCTGACTATGACAATGAAGCTAATTATGATGATGGAAATGATGATGACGATGAGGATGAATATGATGATGAGGATGATGATGGCGATGATGATAATGATGATGATGATGATGAGGAGGAGGAGGAGGAGGAGGATAGTGATGATGATGATGGTGGTGATGATGATAACAATGAATATGATGACGATTATGAAAAGGAGGACAAGGATGATGCTGATGAGGATGAAGATGATGATGATGATGATGATGATGATGAGGATGATGATGATGATGATGATGATGATGTTGATCGTGACGACGATGACGATGACGATGAAGGTGATGATAAAATTGAATATGATGACGATGACGATGATGATGATGATAATTATGATCATGATGGTGATGATGACGATGATGATAAGATGAATATGATGATGATGACGACAATGATGATGATGATAACATTGATGATGTTGATGATGATTATAACATTGATGTGGATGAGGATGAGGATGAGGATGATGAGAAATTGTAAATCAGACAGTGTGTGAGAGAATATGAAGTCCAAAAAATCCTAAAGTCTTTCCATGATGAACCACGCAAGGGGAATTTTATTGATAAAAGAACTGGACACAAGGTATAAGGATGGGTTACTTATAGAAAACCCTCTTTGAGGATGCAAAAAAATACGTGCAATCTTGTGATAGTTGTTAAAGGGCGGGTCATCCTAATAGGTTGGATGAAATTCCATTACAACCACAACCAGTGGTTGATCCTTTTGATAGGTGGGCCCTGGATTTTGTGGGGCCCATCAACCCTCCTTCAACGCAAAAAGTTTATATTATAGTTTGCATGAATGACATGACTAAATGGGTGGAGTCCAAGGCCTTAGTGAGGGATATTGATCATGCAGTTGTATATTTCTTGTTTAAAGAGATATTCACTCACTTTGGAGTACCTAAGGAGGTGGTATATATGGAGGGCCACCGTTTGTGTCTCATAATACCAAGGATATTATGCAGAAATATCATATTCAACATAGAAAACATTTTCCATACCATCCATAGGCCAATGACTAAGTGGAAAGCACTAACAAGGTAATTGAATCTATTATTACAAAGGTTGTGAAAATCCATCACAAAGTTTGGGATGAAAGACTCTCTGAAGCATTGTGCGAATTACATACCACGTGGCACAACACTACGTGTTTCTCTCCTTATGAGCTGGTATATGGAAAAAATTATGTATTACCTATTGAATTTGAGATTAAGACCTTGAGGACTGCCTTGGAGGCCAATATAGACTTGACAAAAGCTCAAAAGGGTCGACTAAAATAGTTAAATGTGCTAGATGAGAAATGGGAAGCTGTTGTACATCAGAATTTATTGGTTCAACAACAAATTTCTAGGTGGAATGATCGATTTATCAAGAAAAAATGTTTCAGAGAGGGGACTGGGCCTTAGTCTATGATTCCTGATTCAAAAGGGATTTTAAAGGGAAACTATGCACCCGATGGTTGGAGGCCATGCAAAGTGGACACAATATTAAAAAATGGTACAGTTCGACTAACCAAAAATAGATGAGAAACATACACCACTACTTGTCAATGGTCATCAACTCCAACTTTATCATAAACCATTGTCGAGGGACACATTTGTTTCTCGCATTGCCTTGTATCTAGACTATCACATGGTCAATGAAAGGGTCGATAAACAAGATTCTCCTTCTTTTTTACGTAATCTTTAACCTCTCTGCATATTTTCCACATAAATTATGCATAAATAAATTTCTTTGTTTGGTTTGATTTTTTTTCAGTTGCCTGATGTGATTAGGTGTCTACAAGTACTATGTGCATGAATAAATAGGAACGGCTTGATTAAGAAAACAATCAAGAAGGTCCAATAGATTGTTGGATCATTGGACACCCCTTCAAATAATTCAATGCCACTTCACAAATATTTGTGAAGGAAATTCAATATTTCTAATAAACCATTGAACATAGTTGGAAGCTGTTGAAGTTTCATGTTTTCCAGCTAAAACTCATCCTTTTGAAAATTTGCCAATTTCTTCGCTATCTACTAAAACTCCACCAATTTCTTTGCTATCTGCTGAAACTCCGCTAATATCCCCCCTAATTTTTCTGCTACCTGCTGAAACTTTTCCTATTTCTTAGTTGATTTCCTCGCTGAGTTCATTGTTATTCATTGAAACCCTATCAATTTCTTCGTTATGTTCACCACTAGAATTTCACCAACCTGTAGCCTACACTACCCACAAGATTCATTAGCTTCCCTATTGATCAATCCAAACTTGTCTGAAAGATCAATCGGAGAAAATATTAATGGTTATTAGTGATATTATCCTTCCAATTCAATAGTTAGTACTAATTTTGCTACATCTTTCCAGGAAAAGCGTTGAAAGTCTTCCAATCTCCTCACTCACTATCACAGTCGATACTCTGATTATTTCTACTCGCACTCTAGGATTCTTTCTCCTTGGTCAAAGTATCTGTTATGACTAAATATTGCTTCTAGTCTATGTATGTTGTTTTTAAAGATTCATTTCTTATTTACTTTTCATTTTTGGGTTTGTTTTGATTTGTATTATGTTTAATGCATTTTTTTTGCTTTTATGCATTATACTTGTTTGAATTTATTTTATTTTTTAGTTTTTCTTTTGACTTATTAGGTGTCATATATCTCTATTAAAGTCTAGAAAGCTTATATTGTAGTTTATTCCAAGATCCGTATCTAAAATCTAACTCTCAGTTTGAGCCTGTTTGTAAAATATTGCATAAAAATATTCTTGTAGTGCAAAATGCAAGGTTAATGTAATGAGGCGCCACAGGAATCTCGAATCATTGAAAATTATGGTAGATAATCGTGGCTGTTTGCAATAGAAAATAGTGGAATCCTTTAGACACCTATTAGGACATAATGATGCATGTTTAGATCCCAACCATGATCATATAAGTGTATGAGAATGTGCAAATATTATTGAGAAGATCGTGGTCTTAACTGTCACGATTTCATTTGGTAAAAATCATTGAAGGTCGTGGTCTTAACTGTTACAATTTTGTTTTGGGTATGATTTTATTGTTGTAGAGAATGCTTTTTTGAAGTATTTGAAGTTTTCAAAGGATATTCACAGGAGAGATTACCGAGGAAATATACAAGTTAGGTTTCAGCGCAGAGATAAAGAAAAGTGGGAAAACTAATAGATTTGAACCTAAAAATACGAGTTGGGCCAATGATTTTCCTGAATGTGTAGCACTATTTAAAAGGGTAGGTTTGTTTAGTTTCTCTGAGAATATCATTGGTTTCAATATTGAATAAGCCAGTAGCAAAATAAGTCCTAAAAATACAGAGAGATGCATAGTTATGCTCTGTTTTTTCCTATTTTGGTCATTTCAATTGAGCGTTGATCATGAGCTGATGGAGATGAATTTTAGAAGAAAAAAAAGATGCTTTTGTTCAGAACAAACCCATTCACAAAAACCTCTCTCATTTTGGCAACAACTATCAAGGTTTGAAATATTCAATTTAATATTTACAGTCTATTTTCAGGGTTTACAAATATTTAATATTTTCTTGTTTTAGTCTTCGTCTTGCAGGGAATATTCTGATCGATTGGAGAATAATGTTTAAAAACAAAGATTTTTTTTTTGTCCATCACAGACTCATTCACAAAAACCTCTATCAGGTTTTGCACATGTATCACAAATAGAGAGATACGGGGGCTTCTTTGAGACCCATTTTTCAGAAATTTGCCAAATTTCCTAGGAATCTGATTTTGCTATTTTTAGCTAGTTAGTTTTTAATCTTTGAAAATTGGTTAATGTAACTATTGAGTAGTTTCTAATTTGACCTAAAGAATTGAAGATAGAACTAATTATTTGTAATTATAAAAGGTGGACAAGCGTACAATGTAGGGGTTGGATTTTTGTGCAAGAGGAGGCTTTAGAGCTACTGTATGTCAAGCTAAGACTCAAAACTCTCATGTAAATTTGAAGAATGATTATGATATATACTTATAATTCATTGTTATCTTTTTTTCTAGTTTTATTTCTGGTTAGTTTGATCACTCAATGTATGATTTCATTTCCTGTTTAATGTTTTTATTCATGAAATGCTTGTATGTTGGGGATGAGATCAATGCTATCTTTATACTGTTTATGGTTTATTTTTCATGTGTAAGCATCTTAGTCCTTACTATTCATGATTTAGTACTTGTTTGATCCTGTCAAGTATATACCTTCTTATTGATTAATATTCAAACCAAAATCATTAAAAACCAATTTCATTTTGTTTTATTTTTGAGATTGTGTTAGCTTGTTCTTGTGGTAGTCTAGGAACAATTTATAGCACAAATATCTTTGGCGACAATACCGGGGAAAACAATGAACTACATATTCCCTAGGTTTTTAGCATTCAATTGATTTTGAGAGGTGAGAAAAATCAACAACTATTTTGGACTACTTTGTCACCAAGCAATGTCCACAGTGGCTACCAGGAAGATTGGGACAAGAGGGAAACCTACTTCACCATTACATCTGGGTGTCTCAGATCCAGAACAGATTTTGAAGGAAGCTAGGAAAATTTGAAGAACAAAGTCTTCTCCTTATTTGTGTACCCTTGATCAATTTGAACTAGTATCACCTTTTGCACACTCAGAGGAGGAAAAACAAAATCTATCATGGTCTATTCCTTCTATACCAGTTAGCAGCTTTCAAGTTTTTACTAATACTCAGTCCTTTAAAAAAACAAAAACTCGGTCTCCTGGAAAGATTCTATTGTTTCAGTTTAAAATCAATAAAATCCCTTTTTAGCCAAGTTCTAGCCAATTAAATAAACCTTTTCCTTCATCAAAACAAAGCAGTTCCAAGGTGGCAGGACAACCTCTTGATATGATGGATATAATGGTAGCAGCCAGATATGCACCCTTAGTTCTTCCCCAGCCCCTATATGCTCTCCCTGGAGGTGATTATAAGAAATGCTTACCTAGGTTCAATGGTCAGGGTGAGAAAACTACTGAAGAGCACTGGGATGCATTCCTTAGTTATGTAGACAACCAAAATATTGAAGCAAAAGATGTATGGATGACGGTGTTTGTGCATAGTTTGTATGGGGAGGTGAGGAAGTGGTTCAAGGAACTACCAACAAATTCAATCACTCTTATAGAGGAGTTACAGGATGTATTTATGAGGTAATGGGGAGATACAAAAGATCATAGCTATTACATTACCGAATTTGAATCTTTAAGAAGAAAAAAGGATGAAACTATAACAGACTTTTCCAAACACTTTAACAAGATGTATGGTAGGATCCCAGCTGAAATCAAACCTTTTGAAACCTCAGCTAAGCTAACTTATGCAAATGCCTTTGACCATGAATTCTCCTTGAATCTACGAGAAAGAAGGCCAGTCACTTTATTAAACATGCAGGAGGCTGCATTGGAAGTGGAATCAAATATTCTAGCTTATAATAGGATTAAAGAAAATCCAGACCATCAAATATATGACAGAAAAGGTAAGAAGGAGGTGATTCCAGAAGCCTCTACATCACAGTCAGCAGATAGAAAAATATATGAAATGTCTAATTTAGTCAAAATTTTAACAGCAAAGTTAAATAAGTTGGAGTTAGAAAAGAATTCAAATAGGTCTGCACAAGAAAGAGAAAGAAACCCTAACAATCCTAATCAATTTAGGTGCCAGTTTGCACCTAGATTTATCCCTAGAGAAAGAAGAAACAATGACATACAGAGGGAGAGAAGAGAAAATGAAGATCAAAGGGTTCCTCCTCCAATCGAAAACAATGTTACAGATGAGGTTGAAGAGGGTGAAGATGGGCAGTATGAAGATTCAAATCAGGAGATAAATTACTTTGGGGATTCATTATTAGAAGGGTTTTTAATTGAACATGATTATCAAAATTATGAGTTTTTTGATGCAAATTCTTATCAAACAGAAAATGATTTAGCTCCTGAAGTTTCAGCTGAAATATATTAGCTAGAACATAATAGGTCTATTAATTTAAGGTCTGGTCCAAAATAGGTTTCTCAAATTCCAAAAAATAAGACAGTTCCTCCTCCTAAATAATTACCTAATTCAACACAGGAAAAAAGACAAAATGAGTGTGATCCAGATAAGGTTGTTGAAATTGAAGAAGTGAATAAAAATGTGCAGAATTTTAATTTTGAAAATGAGTTATGTAAGATTAAAATTCCAGTACCTTCTGCTGAGTTGATGAAGAATCCTTGCTACAGAAATCCAGTTCTAAAGAAGATAGGTTCAACTGCCAGCCAAATACCTTCAGATATTGTAAATTTACAAGAAGAACATCCTAAAATATTTATTGGTTCTTCCCTAGCTAATAAGACTGAAAGTGATTCAAATTATTCTCCACCTTTTTATATAACATTGATTGTTCATGATCAAATGATTCATAATTGTTTATTGGATTCTGGTGCTTCTCACAATTTGATGCCAAAAGCAGTCATGGAGGCTTTGGGTTTGAGTATCACAAAACCATATCATGATTTATATGCATTTGATTCCAAAGTTGTTAAATGTTTGGGAGTGATTAAGGATCTTGTGGTTAACTTGACTCAGTTACCCATGAAAAGTGTCATCATGGATGTGGTGGTGGTTGATATTACTCCTAAGTTCGGAATGTTACTTTCAAGGTCTTCGGATAAGAAGGTAGGTGGTACATTGTAGATGGATTTATCATATGCAACTATTCCTATTTTTGGAGGAGAAAATAGGAGATTGTATTTAGAGTTACAATATGCTTATATTGTCACAGATGATAAGAACCCAACAAATCAACCCATTTATGTTGTAGATAATTATTTGGGGTCTTGCATGCTATATTTCAGTGATGCGGATATAAATGGCATGCTACATGTGGAAAAGGAGAATATTATAAGTTGTAACATTGATACTGAAGATCAGCCATGTGTTGAAGAAAAACACGAACCTTTAGCATCATCATTTGAAATTTCCCAGAATGCTCCTCATTATGATGAAGAGATTGCAGTTCTAGGACAAGAATTCTGTGATGAATTATATTCTATTCCTTTTTGTTTTGATACTAAAATCTATGAAAGCGAGGCTGTTGACATTTTTAACGTTATATCAGAAGTTTCTTATATTCATGGTTATGATAAATCTGTTGTTCAAAACCATTATGAAGATGCTCTAATTTTTGATAAATATGATGATGAAATTGAAAAGAAAGACCCATAAATGTTTGATGTGTGTGATATGGCACAATCTGATCAGCATATTCATGAATGCATTTGGTCCATTATCCTTGAATAGCTGGAGCCGATGTATGATAGTTATACATTTGAACACAGTGTGGAAAATGAGGTTCAGCTTGTTGACATTATTGATGATATTGTCCAAGAAATTCCGGAGCAAATTCAGGCTGATCTTGATGTCTTTTATCACCAATGTCTGGTTGATATTCATGGAACAAGACATTCTTATGGACAACCTATATTTTTCATAGAACAAGAAGAGGTAACTTTTGGCAATTGTTATGATCCAATGGCATATTATTTAGAGTCAACACTAAATTATAAATCTTTTATCTTAGAGACACCATTTGATGAAAGTGAGTACAAGTTGCTAGATCTTTGCTCTTCATGTTTTTCAATATTTCTTATTATATATATATTCGGAGTTGGAAACATGTTTTGGTTGGTTGATAGAATTTTTAGCTGGTTACATTGGAAATGGGATAACAATTTGATCAAGTAAAGTTTAACAGTGTGACATAGGTCGAATAAAGACTCCATAGCCCAATGGAAGTTTTGCAGAATAACAGACAGTTTCAGTTGAGATGGCAAAAGGCACTAATCTACAAGTTCTTGAAACCTCACAAGGAGGATTTCATCCCGAGGTAAGAGCCAGATGTTATGACTGAATATTGTTTCTAGTCTATGTATGTTGTTTTTAAAGGTTCATTTCTTATGTACTTTTCATTTTTGGGTTTGTTTTAATTTTTATTATGTTTAATGCATTTTTTTGCTTTTATACATTATACTTGTTTGAATTTATTTTAGTTTTTAGTTTTTCTTTTGGCTTATTAGGTGTCATATATCTCTATAAAAGTCTGAAAAGCTTATATTATAGTTTATTCCAAGCTCCATATCTAAAATCTAACTCTCAGTTTGTGCCTATTTGTAAAATATTGCATAAAAATATTCTTGTAGCGCAAAATGCAAGGTTAATGTAATGAGGCACTACATGAATATTGAATCATTGAAAATTGTGGCAAATAATCATGGTTGTTTGCAATCGAAAATAGTGGAAGCCTTTAGACACCTGTGAGGACATAATGATGCATGTTCAGAACCCACTGATGATCATGACAAGTGTATGAGAATGTGCAAAGATTATTGAGAAGATCGTGGTCTTAACTGTTCACGATTTGATTTGGTAAAAATCATTGAAGGTCGTGGTCTTAACTGTTACAATTTTGTTTTGGGTATGATTGTATTGTATTGTTGCAAAGAACGAGTTTTTGAAATCTTTGAAGTTTTCAAAGGATATTCGCAGGATGGATTACAGAGGAAATATACAAGTTAGGTTTCAGCGCAGAGATGAAGAAAAGTGGGAAAACTAATAGATTTGAACCTACATATACGAGTTGGTCCAATGATTTTCTTGAATGTGTAGCATTATTTAAAAGGGCAGGTTGGTTTAGTTTCTTTGAGAATATCACTGGTTTCAATCTTGAAGAATCAAGTAGCAAATGAAGTCCTAAAAATAAAAAGAGATGCATAGTTATGCTCTATTTTTTACTATTTTGGTCATTGTAATTGAGCATTGATCACAAGCTAATGGAGATGAATTTTAGAAGAAAAAAAAGAAGTTTTTGTTCACAACAAAATCATTCACAAAAACCTCTCTTATTTTTTCAACAACTGCAATGTTTGAAAGATTCGATTTAATCTTTACAACCTATTTTTCCGGGTTTAAAAACATTTAATATTTTCCTGTTTTAGTCTTCATCTTGCGGTGCATATTCTGATCGATTGGAGAATAATGTTTAAAAACCAAGAGAGGTTTTTTTCCATCACAAACTCATTCACAAAAAACCTCTCTCCAGTTTTGCAAAGGTATCCCAGATAGAGAGATATGGGGGATTCTTTGAGACCCATTTTTCAGAAATTCGCCAAAATTCCGAGGAATCCGATTTTGCTATTTTTAACCAATTAGTTTTTAATATTTGAAAGTTAGTTAATGTAACTACTGAGTAGTTTCGAATTTGACCTAAAGAACTGAAGATAGAACTAATTATTTGTAATTATAAAAGGTGGAAAAGCATACAGTGCAAGGGTTGGAATTTTGTGCAAGAGGAGGCTTTAGAGCTACTGTATGTCAAGCTAAGACTCAAAACTCTCATGTAACTTTGAAGACTGATTATGATATATACATACTTATAAGCCATTGTTATCTTTTTTGTTGGTTTTATTTCTGGTTAGTTTGATCACTCAATGTATAATTTCATTTCCTGTTTAATGTTTTTATTCATGAAATGCTTGTATGTTTGTGGATGAGATCAGTGCTATCTTTATACTGTTTATGGTTTATTTTTAATGTGTAAGCATCTCAGTCCTTTACTATTCATGATTTAGTACTTGCCATTAGGGTGTCAAGTATATACCTTCTTGTTGATTAATCTTCAAACCAAAATCATTAATATCCAATTTCATTTTGTTTTAGTTTTGAGATTGTGTTAGCTTGTTCTTGTGGTAGTCAAAGGAACAATTTCTAGCACAAACAATATCCATTAGGGGAACTTTGAGGTCTAAAATGGGCCTCATAAGAGATATAATAAAATATTAAGAGTTAGGCATTTTGTGGGGAAGGTTTATTTACACGTCACCATTTGAACTACATCTATGTAACTATGATTGAGTTAAATTGAAAAGATGTCTAGAAATAACATTAATAAAAAAATCTTTGATATGACTAGAAATAGAAGTACTTTTAGTACATAGTGTATTAATAAATAAAATAAAGTAAAATACATTATTTTTTAATTATAAACTTAAATTAAAGTAAGATATAATAAATTTAAGTAATTATAAGCTAAAATATTAAAAAAATAAATATTAAATAAAATGAAGTATGATACATATTATTTAATTTAATTTCACTAAAACTTAAATTTATAGGTTTGAACTTTATATTTATGCGCAAAAAAATTATTTTTTTATAACAATATGTTGTATAGTGTTATAATAAATTTTATATAATATAAATAAATAATACATATGGAAAAGTTAAATAAAATATTTAACTTTCACATATAATACATAACTCACATTCATTAGATAAGTACACATGATTTGAAGTTTGATTGACTTTCACTTTTATATAATATATTGTATAAAATTAATATTACCACACATTCATTAGAAGTACCTATTCATTAGATCAAGTACAATAATGAATTTAAGTGTAATAAGTTTTACTTTTATATAATATATTATAAAATACTATTACTTATATGAAATACACATTAGAAGTTTGAATTGGAATTGAAATTTGAATTTTAATATATTTTATATTAAAATATTTATTATATATAATAGTACTCTAAAGTATTGTACTTTATAAGTATTTAGAAGTAAAAAGTATATATATTGAAAACGAATGCATTAATATTTTTTTCAAAATGAATATGCTTAATTACAGGTTTGCATCCACCATTAAAAATTTGACAAGTAAGTACTTTTAACTCAAGCAATGCCACCTCAACTGTAATAGATGATGTCATTCTCTAGAATGTGATTGGTGCTTTTAAAGTTCATTTTGATAGTATTTCTTTTTGTTTTGAGGCCCATTTTAGACCTCAAAATTCCCCTAATGGTCGGTCCTAGAGTACCACATGTTAAGAAAAGATCTACAGAATATAAAAACGCCACAATTGTCATTTCATTGGCCGTGAGTACTTATATGCATTAATAGAAAAAACTTTCCAGTCGTTCATCCCGATAAACGAGAATGCCACATCATCTAATGAAGGATCCACCTCAGTAAATACCACATGTACGCACTATTGTTTATGAATATAACCTTGATATGATGTGATAGGTAATTAATGGGGTTAGGGTTTTCCTTTAGCCATGTCAACACTCAATCGACCAACCCTTTTAGTTGGAGGGTGTTTCTCCACACCCCCCATATCTATCTACAATCGTCACCTTTCCCATTAACCCACACAATTGTTTCCTCCACGTTCTAACCTCATAATGATATCAACTTTCCAAAATAATCCAACAGGCCCCCTTGACTGTATATTGCAGTTATTGCATGCTGCAACCCTACGTTGACTCTATTGTAGCTTTATGCATCTTCGCAACAAGAAAATATGGGAGGTTCTACAATCTGGCATGAGATGGAAACAATAAACTTATTACAATGGGACATAACAGTTTATGGTATATTCGAGGAGGAAGGATGGATGGTTTACTTTGATAGATTGAACAAGTTCAATGAGAAGGTGGTGTTGCAATTTAAACAGAACGTAATGGGAAACTATTTTGAATTTGGTGGGTTGAGGATTGAAGCATCAGAACGAGTCGTAGTAGAGTTGACATGTCTAACCACAGTTGGACGACGATGGTTCAGTAAGAAAGTTCCCACCACGATTGAAAAATATGACTTTCTTGCCATTGGAGAAAAAGTTCGACCAAGGGGGAAGGGAACAACATTGGAGTCATTACCCTAGCCATGGGACCGAGTCACAGTGTTTGTGAAGAAATATATTACTTGTGAAGGAAGGTACATAATCATTTACACCTCTTATTTTATTTTGTTATCACAAATGCACCATGGTATATTAATCAATATGTCATACTACCTTTTGAGAACCCTACAAAATATGACCCATTACACAACAAGATCCATAAATCATCAAGGCTCTGTCACAAACCATGGCCTGATGCAATTCTTAGTATTCTTTGCATTGGAGCAATGACATATCGCTTGGCATAAATTTGTTGTTGGTGCAGCATTGGGTCCTATAGCTATGGGAGAGAGTGGTAGTGAAACTGATGAAGAAGAAAACATAAGCATATCTAACATAGAAAGGGAATACAGAGAATGGGAAGGAAATGAAGCTGATCAAGGTAATCAGGAGGTAAATATGGAAGAAGTGGTGAATGTGGAGAGTTCACAAGATGCAGATCATCTAGAACCAGTTGCGAATTCCTCTTAGCAATAAAATGATAGGTCATTGAGGGCAGAGGATAGACAACTCGATGAAGGAATTGAGATGGTCACAAAAGAAGTAGATAGAGGAAATCGTTCTAAGGAACATTCAGTTGGTGATGTATATTTACCACTCAGAGATGATGAGGCGAGAATGAATCTTGAGAGACCCCACCATCTTTAGAATGAACATGGGTTGCAAGGGCCTATGCTAGAAATTGGTGAAAAATATGTGGGGCGGTGGGGATTGAAACCATGGAATTAAAAACGCATGAAAACACAACCTCTGATCATTATGAGGAGGGTAGGGAATCAAGAGGATGATCATATTCATTGCATGATGACCCCACTTTTCCTATGATCGATAAGGAAATTATGACCCCTACGCCTCCTAATAAACGAAGGGGGAAGAAAATATTATTTAAGGAAACATTGCCTTCCTCTCTGTGAATTAAAAGGAAAACTAGGGCATTTGCTGCAGTAGAGGCAATAGAACATGAAGCAAACAGTGAAATTCCAACATTAAAGTGTCACTCACCACCTACCACACAAGAACCCAAGTGTAAGGACACACAATAATGAGCTGCTACTGTCACACAAGAACCGGGGATCAACTCAATCCCAATGCAGAGGCTTGCTGAAACATAAGAACCTGTTGCTACAGAGGATAAATCCCAGATAAAAAACCATAATTTATGAAAATAGTTTGTTGAGGGAAGAACTGCACACACTTAGGAGGGTGTTGGAAACATTGAAGGCTAGATTGAAACCCCAAACTCCCTCCAATTTGAGTTCATTATCCCATTTGGTTGGTTTGGTCATGGAACTTTCCCCCACATCAAAAGGGAGTAAATCGTAGGATGAATCTGTGGAACGAATATGTTTGGAGTGTGGAATAATTTATGAATGTGTAGGCTGCATGGTATTTTTGGATGAACTATTATATCAACAATTGCTACGAAGGAATAATTTTTTTTTTGAAACAACTCTCAAAATGGAAGCCTCTGTCACACAAGAAATAATGGTTGAAAGTAATATGGAAACACTTGTTAAAATAGTCCCCGAGGACAAGACCACTGCTCCACAAGAACCAGTGGTCAAGATTAATGAAGAAAAAGAGTTGTCTCGGAGGATATAAACCACTATTACATAAGAACCAATGGCCGAAAATAATATGGAATCACTTGCTGAAACAAATTCCAAGGATAAGACCACTGCTCCACAAGAACTAGTTATCGCAGATAATGAACAAAATAAGAAGATTCAGCAAAATGAAGCCACTTCCCCACAAGAATCAGTGTCCGAAGAAAAAGGATAACAATTTCAGTAGGGGGGGACCACTGTCACATAAGAACCAGTGGTACACCAACAAAATTCTTTCAGGGATGAGGCCAACAGAGAAACACAAGAACCTCTGTTGGAATTTTTGGAAGAAGATTCCAAGGAAGGGGAACTCCAAAATCCAGATGAGAACACTCTTCTCTTAAGGGATGAAATATACAAATAGAGAAAGCAAGTAGCCTTGTTTGGAGGAGGAGTGATCCCATTATCAGCCCATGAAAAATAAATTAGTGACCTCAAGTAAAAGTGGGCCAGGGAATTGACGTTTAGAGAGCTCATATGGAGAAAGGTAAAGAAGAACTGGGGTAAATAAGGAAGCTAAAGCATATGTAGCAAGATAAAGATCGGATGTACTCCTTGATCCATGCGTTAATTAGTTGCAAAGGTCCCTATCCTTATTACCAAATATTTTTGCAAGAATATACGATCCTTTTTAAAATTAAGGCTATTAAAGAAGGGACTCCTTGTCAAATGGTTACAGCCCCCGGATTCCTAAAGATCTTCACTCATAGTGACTTTGCTGACCATAACTTGTTATGTTTCTCTACCTACATGCATTGGACTATATTAGGGATTTTAGATTTCATTTGGTACCTTACGCAGGGGATATAGACTTAAGGGCCTTCACATCCTTTGTGAATAATCAAGTGAGGTGGTGGAATGCCTCCCATACCATATCCAAGAATGAAGAGAATGCTACATTATGGATTAGAGGGGAACCCATGTTTCCCACCATTTCCATCTCTAAACACCAAGGACTGATTTCTTTCCCAAGTAGAGATGAGTAGATTGTATCAAATCAGAAGGCAGTTATAGACTCGTGTATTAAAGAAATTGATCATCAACAGCCTTATGTGTTAGAAGGAAGTAAGTTTAGGTGGGAAGCATATTCCATAGTCCCAAGGGATAGGGATCCATACTGTTATGAAAAATTCACTTATTATCTCTCTCAAGTGCCAAGATACTTCAGTTGTATACATGCCTATGGGCCTAATTGGATTGGGCTGAGGTTTTGTTTTCCACCCATAAGTGGTTTCCAGAAAAGAGGTATCAATGCTTATATAGGTTAACGAAGAAAATAGAAAGGCAATGCTAGGAGAAGTTGATTTCATGTAGAGGATATAAGGACAGATGAGAAGACAAAGAATTTCCTTTCAACCTCACCAAATTACACTAGAAAATCTCTTTCCTAGACTCCGACTTAGAGTATTTTGCATGAGGACCTACAAATGTGCAATTGGGGGGAGATGTTGGGTGTAGAAAATGCCCCTTTTCTTATATTGTATATATTTCCTTTCATCATGTTTTGCATTAATAATCTATAAATAACCTCTATATTTTTCCAATAGAACATTATTCCAACAGTTATATCCCATCATCAATAATTTTATTACATTAATGCTTGGTTTATTTATAGATTCGAGATTTGCTTATGTTTGAGCTAACCTTTGGTGTGATGATGAAGACATTTTCATATTTAGGTACAAAAGGTGGGTGTTGTAGCTTTCTGAAATAGTGAAAGTAAAATCACATGACATGTTATTCCACATCTTTAAAGCTACAGTTCTGAACATTGCATTGGCCATCCCAAATTTCCTATCTACATGGTTGGCTGAAACCCATGTGGCACGTCTCATATGTGTGGATAGCTAGAAATCACTTGGTGCGTATCTTGAATTAATAAATATGTTGAAGATATTCCTAATTTAATTGTAAGTTGTAATTTTTTTTGTTCTAATGCTGATTCGACAACTTGCATATATATGATCCTCATGGTTATTCAAATTTCAAGGATTAGCATGTAAGAATGATTTAAAAGGGGAATTGGAACATTATGTCCGGTTAATATATTGATGTTGGAAATGTAATAGGAGTGGGAAGGAGACTCTATATTTTTGAAATTGGCAGCGTTTTCCTAGACCTCTGAGTACCTGTAATTCGTAATTTATTGAGGCATATTTGAATGGAGGAAAGGTCCCACCTTCCCCTGAGTTTCCCAATTAGCTAGCTATTTATTTCCTGTATTTTAATTACGTGTGGAATTGCAGATTAAAGTTATTTACAATTGTTGAAACTGTGTGATTATAGAGTGATTGAAAAAGGATGTGTTGGTTTATCCTTATCTCACATATTTTTATTGGATTACTTGATTGGCACGAAGTGTGGTTTTCTGCAACAGTCAAATATATAATGTAATATTTCTTTTCTAGTACATAGGAGGATTGTAATTGCATTTTGAAGTGATTTGAGGTACACCTATGATCTGTCCCTGGATCTTATTGTCAATTTACTCCTTCTATGAATTGATGAAACACTCTTAATGGATGTGTCATCTTGCTTATATTAAGAAGGTGATTTTTAGAATTAGCATAATGTTGTAACTACGAATACAAAACAATTTCTCCTATTCCTATTTTTGCATAGATTTTGTGTAGTTTTCCCAAAGTGTGGTTTGTTGCAACAGTCGATTATATAATGTGATATTTCTTTTCCAGTACATAAGCGGATTGTAATTTTGTTTTGAAGTGATTTGAACTACACCTATGATCTATCATTGGATCTTATTGTGGGTTTACTCCTTCTATGAATTGTTTAAATAGTTGTAATGGATGCGTCGTCTTGCTTAGATTAAGAAGCCGATTTTCAGAATTACCATAATGTTGTAACTGCAATTGTGAAACAATTTCTCCTATTCCTATCTATGCATAGATTTTACGTAGTTGTCACAAAGTGTGGTTTGATGTAACGATCGACTGTATAATGTGATATTTCTTTTCCAGTACATAGGCAGATTTTAATTATGTTTTGAAGTGATATGATCTACACCTATGATATGTCCTTGGATATTATTGTGAGTTTACTCCTTCTATGAATTGTTGAAACAGTCTTAACGGATATGTCGTCTTGCTTAGATTAAGAATGTGATTTTCATAATTAGCATAATCTTGTATGCATAGATTTTGTGTAGTTCTCATGAAGTGTGATTTGCTACAATAATCGACTGTATATTGTGATCTTTCTTTTCTAGTACATAGAAATAATGCAATTGTGTTTTGAAGTGATTTGAGCTACACCTACGATCTGTCCGTGGATCTTATTGTGAGCTTACTCCTTCTATGGATTGTTGAAACAATATTAATGGATGTGTTGTCTTGCTTAGATTAAGAAGGTGAGTTTCAGAATTAGCATAATGTTGTAACTGTGATTGTGAAACAATTTTTTCTATTCCTATTTACGCATATATTTTGCGTAGTTGTCAAGAAGTGCAGTTTGATGCAACAATCGACTGTATAATGTGATATTTCTTTTCCAATACATAAGCGGATTTTAATTTCGTTTTGAAGTGATTTGAGATAAACCTATAATATGTCCCTCAATCTTATTCTGAGTTTACTCCTTCTATGAATTGTTGAAACATGCTTAATGGATGAATCATCTTGCTTATATTAAAAAGGTGATTTTCATAATTAGCATAATGTTGTAAACATGACTGTGAAACAATTTCTCATATTTCTATTTATGCATAGATTTTGTGTAGTTGTCATGAAGTGCGGGTTTGCTACAACAATCGATTATATAATATATTTCTTCTCCAGTACATAAGAAGATTGTAATTATATTTTGAAGTGATTTGAGCAACACCTATGATCGGTCCCTGGATATTATTTTGAGTTTACTCCTTCTATGAATTGTTGAGATAGTCTTAATGGATGTGTCGTCTTGATTAGATAAGAAGGTGATTTTCAGAATTAGTGTAATGTTGTAACTGTGACTATCAAACAATTTCTCTTATTCCTATTTATGTATAGATTTTGCATAGTTGTCACGAAGTGTGGCTTGTTGCAATAGTCAGCTGTATGATGTGACCTTTCTTTTCCAGTACATAAGCAGATTGTACTTGTGTTTTGAAGTGATTTGAGCTACACCTATGATATGTACCTAGATATTATTGTGAGTTTACTCCTTCTATGAATTGCTGAAACAATCTTAATGGATGCGTCATCTTACTTAGATTAAGAAGGAAATTTTCAAAATTAGCGTAATGTTGTAACTGCGACTGTGAAACAATTTTTCCTATTCATCTTTATGCATAGATTTTGCATAGTTGTCACAAAGTGTGGTTTGATGCAATAATCGACTGTATAATGTGATCTTTCTTTTCCATTACATAACCATATTGTAATTGTGTTTTGAAGTTATTTGAGCTACACCTATGATATTTCCTTGGATCTTGTTGTGAGATTAATCCTTCTATGAATTGTTGAAATAGGATTAATGGACATGTCATCTTGCTTAAATTAGAAGGTGATTTTTCAGAATTAGTATAATGTTGTAACTATGACTGTGAAACAATTTCTCCTATTCCTATTTATGCATATATTTTTCGTAGTTGTTACAAAGCGTGGTTTGTTGCAATAGTCGACTGTATAATGTGATCTTTGTTTTCCAGTACATAAGTTGGTTGTAATTGCGTTTTGAAGTGCTTTGAGCTACACTTATGATTTGTCCCTGGATCTTATTATGAGTTTACTCCTTCTATGAATTGTTGAAATAGGATTAATGGATGCATCCTCTTTCTTAGATTAAGAAGGTGATTTTCAAAATTAGCGTAATGTTGTAATTGCAACTATGAAACAATTTCTCCTATTCCTATTTATGCATATATTTTTTTTAGTTGTCACGAAGTGTGGTTTGCTGCAACAGTCGACTGTATAATGTGATCTTTATTTTCCAGTACATAAGCAGATTGTAATTGCATTTTGAAGTGATTGTTGCTAGACCTATGATATGTCCCTAGATCTTATTATGAGTTTACTCCTTCTATGAATTGTTGAAACATGCTTAATGGATGCGTCGTATTGCTTATATTAAGAAGGAATTTTTCAGAATTAGCGTAATATTGTATTTGTGGCTGTGACACAATTTATCCTATTCCTATTTATGCATATATTTTGTGTATTTGTCTTTGAAATAACCAGACTTCCCTGGGTTGACAATTTATCTTGAGCATCTTTGATTGTGAATTAATTAACCAATTAAACTACCCAACCATGATGCTAATGATGATCATGACGACGATGATGATGATGATAACATTGATGATGATTGTGATTATTATAATGAGGATGTACATGGTGGTGATGATGAGGATGAACATAATGATGATGATGATGATGGTGATAGCATTGATGATTTTGATGATTATAACATTGATGAATCATCATCATCATCAATATCATCATTATCTTCTTCATCTGACTCAACATCTGTATCATCGTCTCATTCAGAATCGCTATCATTGAGAGGATTTCTCATATCAACATCATCATGAACATCATTTTTGGTTATATATTCATCATCGATATCATCACTAAGTACTATACCATCTACTAAGTCATTTGGATGATCAAATTCTTGATTAGATTCTTCATCTAACACATCTGCAATGACCAACTGCTCATGACCTGCATCACCTTCTTCATCAACATTGTCTTCTTCCTCTGCATTATACTCGAATGGTCTTCCTCTTGGGTCGTATCCAACAATGTTCAACCAACATGATTTTCCTGGAACCTTTGAGTAAAATACCTGCTCACATTGACTTGGAAGTACATAAGTCTCTACACTTGATTCAATTTCCCTTATTAACTATGGTAAATCGATTGGCATGCTCAATAAATGTTCTTTCAGTATCACATTCATTCATTCATAACTTGTACCATTTGACCTAAAACATAACTATTTTAAAGGAATTAAAGTCACACTCATTTATATCTTCCAAATAACCATAGTATCTATTTTCAGATACGTCTGGATGCTTGTCACTTCTAGAGGAAAGATTAGTGACTTGGAAAAATGTAGTTATCCCACAATCAATTTTTTTCTTCTTGTCATCCAACTTTTTGATGCGAAATTTACGACCATTACACAACATAGCCTTGTGGTGTATCAAATGCATCATACCCGACTCAGTAAATAAATAAGTAAGAAGAAATAAACAAAAGAAATACATTGATATAATGGGAAACACTAAAAAAATGAGCAGGGTAAATATATTTTCCTTTTTTATCTATTAAACCACATGGTAAATGAATTTCTCTTTGCATAAGTTCACTGGGACAATGTTCTCAATGGATATGCACTTGTAGAAATTCAGGCCTGCAGTAGATTAATTTCACCCACAACAATTAACAATTGATCATGCAAAATTATCAACAATGGAGACTGAATATGGAGCTGTAACACAAAATTATATTAACTGAGCGTACAATAGCCAACCCTATAATAACATAGGCTGCTGAATATATAGAATACATGAGCAAATCAAATGCATAAGGAAGCATCCAAATCTAGCATAAAGCAGGCTTACCCAAAATAGGCAAATCCCCCATAGGTGTAAAAAGCTGATCCCAAATCTATCAAGGACCCCATGAATTAGCAAGGGCGCATGGGCAAGCTAAAGAGTGGTAAAATGGCAGCTCATACATGCTTTTGCATGGAGGAAAGAGTGGAGGAGGAAGAGGCAACAAAGCTGATTCACCTCACCTAGTCTTGCTTTCCTATGTGCCTTAAAACACTGAAAAAGCAGGCAATAAAGCAGGAAAAGCAGAAGGGCGCCTAGGAGGCCAGGAATAAAGCAGATTTGATTCCTAATGCTTTCCCAAGCGCTCCATGAGTCAATAATGGCAAGTTTGACCTCTATGGATAGGAAATTAGCAACTTGCACATGGTGGGACTCATGGACTAGGCAAATAAGACAAAATAAATGAAATAATGTCTAAGTGGGTAAATACTATGGGCTGATTATTCTAACACCCCCCCTTAAGCCTAAATTTATGAGTAATAAATAAAAAATATAGGGCCTAGCAACAAGGCTTAGTCACCCTTTACATACTGCAATTTCCATACAACCAAGGAAAGAGGCAAAACCAACTT